>JAPVCB010000036.1:1220016-1237047 GCA_029606185.1 Paecilomyces formosus
GCGCTTCCTGCCGCAGTCGTATCCGCAGGAGCAACCACACCTTCCCTTACTCTCTCCGCGGCCCAAATCTGCTCAATCCGCTTGCGATTCTCACGGGCCTTTTCGCGATTCCGCTTCGCGCGCTGATAGCGCTCCGCGCCGAGGCACTTGTTCACTTCTGTCTTGATGTCGTTGCATTGACCGAGCGCTTTCCAGAGGAATCCCCGCGCGTGGCATTCGTCGAGCATGGTCATGATTTCTTCGCAGTCTGGAGGGTGGGCGTGCGTTAGTGTGGTTGTATAGGCATAGGTGGTTCACGGATTGCGATGAAGCAGAAATCAAGAGGGGGGAGGGGATACGTACTGGCATTTTCGGGGGTGTGTAGATGAGAATGCATCTTCGTTCAGTGTAGGTTCACTTTTCTTTTCTGGATGGATAAAGGTGTTGAAAGAAAGGACCGCAGATGTTGAGAGGGAGAAATAACGATGCGCTGAAGACGAAGAAGTAGACAATCGTATATGAACTGGATTCAAGGGTATCAATCAACACCTCAGTATGCAATGTCTCCCACTGAGTAATGGTGGAGGTTATGATTATGATTATCTCCTCCGCCGCGGGATTTGGCTGACCTCCGCGAGGCCGGGCGGTCGATCGATCGGGCAGCCCAGAATTAACTTAGCGCTGGTCGAGTCGATTCTGCCGGGCGGAGACGAAGTCTCGAACCACGAAAAAAAAAATATATATTATTATCGGTCAAACGAGGCAGGGTCAAAAGAAACGGAATTTGTTTCTTATTTCGTCTCGGAATCTCGTTCTATTCTTAAGAAAAACCGGAGGCGATTACTCTTTTTTCTCTTCTTTTTGCTATAGTGGTCGCCATTCAACAAGTCGAAGCCGGCAACGAAGATTTTTGCCTGGCCCAGCCCCGCCGTTATCGAGACCCGTTTATCTAAGTAGGCGGCGCATGGGAAAAAATTTATTTACTTCTTCCTTTACTTTGTCGGACGTGAGCAGGGCACAAACAGTGTAACAAGCCATGTCTATGATTACTGCTACCTCCTGGGTGCGGCGCGGAGTCGCTGCCCAATTCCCGACCAAATATGAGATTGACGAGGAGGAAATTGGTCGGATATCCAAGCTGGCCAAGATGCAGCTCGAGGAGGCGCAAGGAGACCTGAAGGCTGCGCAAGAGGCTGAGGCTGAGGATTCAGCCGAGGAAAAGGAGGGAGAAGATGACGATGCTATGGAAGATGATGCGGAGAAGACTGGGGAGTCGAAAAAAGAGTAAGTAGAACGCCCGTTGGTGTATTTTTAGGGTACGGAGTATCCAGAGAACTGACTCGGATATTCTTCCAGCAATGAGGATGACGACGATGACTTGAAAGAGTACGACCTTGATCACTACGACAGCGACCCCGTGGACGACGACGGCGAGGAGATCACAATGTTCGGCAACGTCAAGTCGCTGGCGTACCACAAACCCCACGAGAAGGACCCATACCTGGTTATCCCCGAGGGCGAAGATGAGGATGAGCGGGAGGAGCTGCAGATTATGCCTACGGATAATCTACTTCTGGCCGCTAAGGTGGAGGATGAAGTTGCACATCTGGAGGTCTATGTGTATGAGGACGAGGCCGACAATCTCTACGTCCACCACGATGTCATGCTTCCTGCCATTCCGCTGTGCGTTGAGTGGCTCGACTTCCCTGTTGGACGAGGCACAGAAGATCGCACCACCGGTAATTTCGTTGCCGTTGGAACCATGGAGCCGGACATTGAGATCTGGGATCTTGACATTGTCGACTGCATGTACCCCAATGCCATCCTGGGCCAGGGCGGATCCGAGGAAAACGGCGAGGTTAAGAAGCCCAAAAAGAAGAAGAAGACCAAGGCGAACGATGAGTTCCACGTCGATTCGGTGTTGGCGCTGGCTGCAAACCGCCAGCACCGCAATCTGCTGGCCTCTGCATCGGCCGACAAGACCGTCAAGCTCTGGGATCTGAACACGACCAAGTGTGCGAAGTCATACACCCACCACACGGACAAGGTGTGCGCACTTGACTGGCATCCTAAGGAGTCTACCGTCCTTTTGACCGGCAGTTATGACCGAACCGTTGTGGCTGCTGATATGAGAGCGCCAGAGGCGCAGGGCGCACGATGGGGAGTTGAGTCCGACGTCGAGACTGTGCGATGGGACCTGCACGACCCGAACTTCTTCTACGTCACGACCGACGGGGGAATGGTCTACCGCTACGATGCACGAAACGCACCTGCGACTCCTCAGCAGTCCAAGGCCCAGTGGTTGCTTCAGGCGCACGACACGTCCGTGTCGTCCTTCGACATCAACCCCACGATTCCCGGATTCCTCGTGACGGGATCGACCGACAAAGAAGTCAAGCTCTGGAATATTGAGAACGACAAGCCCAGCATGGTCGTGTCCCGGAAACTCGATGTTGGCAAGGTCTTCTCAACGACCTTCGCTCCCGACCAGGAGGTGAGCTTCCGATTGGCCGTGGCGGGAAGCAAGGGCACTGTCCAGGTCTGGGATACCTCTACCAACGGCGCGGTGCGTCGCGCCTTTGTGGGACGCATGCCGTCCTTGGAGGGCGAGGTTAAGGAGCGGATGATTGGCCTCAACCAGGATGACAGCGATTCCGACGATGACGAGGAGCCCGCTGGTGAGGATGCGGGCCAGGGAGGAGAACGGGATGGATGGGAGTCTATGGACGAGGATTGAACACGCAAAAGAGAAAACAAAATCAACTCAAGAAAAAAGGAGGGAGGACAACCAAAATGTGGTTAGAATTTTTGAGATACCCGGTTCTGTTCGGTCAAAAGATAAAAAGTTCCGCTGTAGCTAGTCAAGGAGAGATATAGCTGGCCATTGAAGTGGTCAGGAAATCTTTGCAGGAAAATAATGAAGAGCATTTCACGTTCCATAGTCCATCGCCCTTACAGAATTTATTCATAAGCAAAGTAGATACAATTACTTTTTTCTGAAGCGTGCTCTTCACCTACGCATCAGTATACTCCGGACTCTATGGCAGTTGGGTGGCGAGATACTACTCGAGTAGGTAAGCTAAGCTCACTTGCGAAGGACAGTGCATGCAGTTAGTCAACGCACATACCTCCCTTCGGAAGCTGTGAAATTAGTTACATCAGCGCTCTCACCCCGATCTAGACCTGTCTGTGCGAGAGAAAGAAAGAAGAAAAATCTCAAGTGGATCGAAATCGAAGTACGGAGTACTGGTAGGAATTTGCAGGACACACTACGTAGCACGTACAGAGTAAGTCATAATATGATATAGCAAGTTCAACACCACCAAACGCCATGCTCCCTGATTACTTCTGGACGAGTCTTGCGCGTCGTGTCACATGGGGTAGAAATACGAAAAAAGAAAGAAAGAAAGAGCAATCTACCTCATCATCCCTCCACCAAATTACCAGCAGATTCCATCATGTGGAACACCATATGTATGTACTCTAGTCTGCGGTCGAGATCACTCGGATCACATATTTGACAGCTAGAGCTTTACTTAGCACAGACGTGCGCAATCGCACCATGTGGTTCCCTGCATGATCGATCCACGAGGTCATCTTGCAGAAAGCTACGAACGGCGGGACTGTGAGGAATGGTACCTATCCCTCGGGTCTTAGATTGACGTCAATTGGAATTTGGAGAGAAGGAAAAGAAAAATCTACGTGAAAGAGGGTGCGGTCCGATCGATAACCGCGTTGGTATGTGATGGGAAGCGCGTGGAGCGACTTTCTTAACGGGCGTGCATTGATCTTCGTTGATTTTTCGATCGGGTTCGTAGGGGTATTACATAGCCTAGAATATAATAATGTATGATGCAATTGGTCTTGTAAGAGGGAATGGAATAGTTAATTGTAATGCCATTGATATATTGTAAGAATATACTCCGTGGTATGTATGGGAAGATAAGGAGGGTTAATGTTTCTCCGCAGGGTCGCATCTGAAACAAAGCGGAGATGAGATCGCGAAGAGGGACTCGGTGGATGAGACGGAGACCGGGAATTTCTCCGTTGGGCCATTGCAGATCGCATCGACGGAGGAGCGCAAAGACCAATTCGAGTCGATAGGAGATTAGTTGATTGCGCGCATCGCAGCGCATCTGAAACGTCGTCTGTTGCCGGAGATTATTGCCCTGCTCATCGAGGCGGTGTTCAAGGTCAAGGGCATGGATTATAGAGCAGATCCGAATAAATATAGAATGCTACAGGTATGATTGACTATTGATCGATAGTACGGAGTAATACATAGAAAATGCTTGCACGGTCCCCTGCAGAAAGTGAGCAGTCAACGAGAGAAACAACAAGAACATCGGCTGAATCGAAACAGAGCTGTTTGAAGCCGGGCGCACATGGCTGCATTCAAAGGGTGCCGCGTGCCCCTGGCCGTGTGCCTGGCCGGGCGCCATGGCTGCACAGTCTGCCGCCAGAACACACCAACCGAACACCGGCGTGCCAGCATCCTGGCTGTTTCATCGCCCTGGATGGCTCCATTGGTTGCTCGCAGCGAAACGTAGCCCAGATGCATCACACTGGCTCCGCTGCTGGCATTGTCAGTGGTGGACAGCGACCAGGATGCAAGCACACTACCGAGCTCGCCTGTTCTTTCTCCAGGCTTGTACCTGGATGGTTACCGCAGGCGGGCAGAGGCTTTGTTTGCCAGACATCCATAATAATGCAATAGTTGAGCGAGGACAAAAAAAAAGAAGGCAACCAAAGAAATGGAGAAAATGGCAAATAGGCAAAAAAGAATGAGATAAGAAAAAAAAGAACTCAGCAGAACCATAGTTCCTCTCAGTTTGCCTCAACTCTGCTCTCCACCGAAGAATCTGGCTCAGCGCCCTATCTACCATCCAAGCACGGTACCTGGACGAGAAGAGTGGCCCTGGCCTGGTTGGACCCTCAGCACGACACACGGACACTGGTCTAGTTCGCGGTCTTTAGGTTGAACTTTGCAGTGAGTAAGAAAGTAACTTAGCTTAACCTAGTGTTCCTTAGGTTCCTTCGATTTCCCTAGGCTGCCCGCGCCCCGACTCTCCATCCCGGTGGCGCCTGTCCCATGGTCCAGCGGTCCCTGGATGATATCCTTCTTCGCCTTCATCTTTGCTGCTCCCTCGCTTCCTCTCCCTTCCACCCCCCACCGTCCCGAGGATTCCCTCCCTCTCTTCCTCGCGATCCCTGGTGTCGAGCTCTCTTCGCTCTTTGTACATTCATTCTTCTCCAGCGCGTCCTGGTTGTCCGCTCCTTCTCTATCGTCCCTGATTCATTCCTTCGCCTTCTCTAGCAGAAGAGCGCTTGTGCGTCCGACCAGTGCTGAGCAACTTGGTATCCCGGAGGCAAACCGACACAACTCAAAATCAAAAAGAACCATTCCTTAAAAATCACCCTTCGATTCTCTTGCAGGGCCGCTAGTTTCTCAACAGTGCAACAGGAGAACAGACTCTACGTCGACGTCGATATCAGAATACCAGATACCGACATTTCCATCCACTCCAGATCAGTGATCTGAGAAAACCATTTCCGAAGCTGGTCTCTCCGCGACAAAGATTACCAAAAAGACAAAGAGATAAAGCAAGCGTAACGGCATTATCCAGATTCGACAGGAAACCGGCTTTACCTCGAACCACATCCCACCGCCATCATGAGTTCTTTGTCCAGAGCATTCACCAAGCGCAACAAGCGCCCTGAGGTCTCGGCGCCTATGCCCTACCGTGAAGGTGTTGTCCAGCCCAAGTCCGGCAGCGTCCGTCGCCCCAAGATTTCCGGTCCTATGAACTTGATCTCGACGACCAACATGCTGGCCTACAATGCGCCCGACCTGCCGTCTGCGGTCTCATCTTCATCCTCGTCCATCCGGTCTGGTGATGAGTCGGATGTGGCCCTGACTCCCAACACATTTCCGTCGCCCATCACCTCGCCCAGTGTCACGTCTGACGAGACATCGCCCATCGGCCCGGAGCCCAACCATCTGACGTCCTACTTCCCCAAGCGGTCTGCGACGATCACCAGCACCCCACGCTCGTCCACCTCGTCGACATCTGCGGACGCCCCCGCTGTCCCCAAGCGTGCGCTGTCGCACACCAAGAGGTCGCACCAGGAACTTGCCCACAAGCGATCGCTGTCGCGCATGTCTCCGCCTCCCAACTCGCTGCGGGCCGTCCGTTCCAGTCAGGACTTCTTCCAGCCACTGGACTCCGCGAGTCACCCCTTCAGTCGGGAGTTGGAGCAGGTCAACGAGGTTGTGGAAGACTTCGGTGGCAGTCGTGTTGTGCTGGACGAGGAGGAACAGATCCTGATGAATAAGGGTCTGAAGAAATTCAGTGTGGAAGACTACATCACTGAAATCGAGGAGTTGTACGGCAGCATCTTCAATGACCAGCTGGGCCCCGTGGGCAGCGGTGCCTGGCTCTGAGTGAAGCCCTGATGCGACGTACGACAACCATCAACCCAACGAAACTACGGGAACTGGCTACTTCCCGCAATGATCGATTTTTCCGTTCTTGGGTCGTCTTCCTGGTGACAGGAGGCGGCTCCTTCTTTTATTTTTTCTTTTCGGATTCGTGTTACATATTGTGACATTATGTGGTCTATGGCTTAGTAACCGTGGATCAGCTTAGGGATATGGGATATGAACATAGTTATGGCAGGATGCCTGGGTGGCGATTTCGGTTTTCTTTTTGCTGCTGTCCAGGGGAGGTCGCCATATTGTTCAGTAACATATGGTCGCACTTGGCCCGTGGCTTTTCTGCTCCGACGAACTCGTTCGATCGGAATGTCCTTCGTTATCTAGTCATGAGTTTCTTTTCCATTACGAGCGTGGTCGTTCATAGCGTGCAGTCCACAATGTGTGGTACATATGGTATTTCCTTCATTTTTATGGCGACCGTGGAAACCGATGTGTCTCCAAATGGATCTCTTTTCTCCCAGCTCCCTCATGTCAAGTTTCAGCCGATACCCGCGTGTAAATGATATCGTCTATCATCCCCACAGCGCGTCTGTGCGTAGTTCTATATAACCCGAATAGGCAGCCTAGGGTTGGGTCCATTCCAGCCAATCAGCGGGGTTTACCCCAGCGCACGGGACCAGGCTGCATGGCAGAAAAGCCGGGTGCCTCACCGCCTGTCGAATCTTTTTTCGCTTTTCTCTCCGCCCGCTGTGTTCCTCTCCATCCATCGAGGTGCTGACGCTCGTCTGTCTGCTTCCCCTCCGTCACGACGATACGCGCCCAATATCGATCCGGGCAGACAGACGGGGCTGTGTTATATTTAAGAGTTTTCTTATCGGACGTAGTGGAGAATCTACTCCAGAAGACTTGTCCCCCGAGTCTCAGTGTCGTCAGTGTCGTGTGCTCCCTGCGTCGATCATCAGTGCCGCCACTGTCGAACGTTCAGGAGCGACGAGATAATCTATCCTGCAGACTTCGGATCAGCGAGTCCTGCCAATGGAAAGATACCAGTCTGGGCCATCAATAATTGCAGACACATTCTACCTATCAAGCTGATATGGTATCCCTCGCCCCCGCCTCGGGTAAGCCTGCTACGGCGACCTCGAGGCACCCCTCGAAGATGGTCGTTTCATCATCCCCCGCGCCCATCCTGAAAACATCGAAATACATCGACAACGCTGCCACCACATCCACGGGGACGAAGCGCAAGATGTCGGAGATGGAGCTTTCATCGTCTCCGCCCTCGTCTGTCGCTTCGGATGCCAGCGGCGCTGGGCCTAGCCCGAAGAAGCGCGCCAGAGTCCAGTTCGATTGTGAAGTCGAGACGCGATGCTTGCCGCCGACTGAGAATTTGAGTACTTCAGAGCCAGAGAAGAGCGCTGCAGTTGTTCGCGAAGAAGTGCGCAGGGCGATCCAGAGACATCTGTCTGGTGCAGATAGTGAGGCGTATGATCGAGTGAAGGAGATCTTCTCGGCCGATCCCAAGAAGACGGAAGAGGATGGGTCGTTGCCTTACGGTCTGCCCACGCACACCACGTTGAAGCACCATATGATGGGTCTACTGTCCCAGGTTGCGTCGCTTGACAGGAACTGTGCCGGCCTGGTTCATTCAGTCTTGGACAGTGAGTGGTTGGGAAGAGATGAGTCGTATGTCAAACTGTACATTCGATTCCTGGGAAATCTTGCTGCCGCGCAAGGTGGCTATTTGGGCTCCGTGCTCAAAATGCTGGTCGGCTATCTGGGCGAAGGTAAGAGATACTCATGCGCGTGGTTTGCTCTGGCTGACAGCTCGGCACAGTCCCCAAAGGCACCGGAAAATTGCCTGGCTACCCTCGCGTTAACACTGCCGAGATCTACGCCAGAGTGCACATGGCTCTTCGTTACATCATGAACTTGATCCCCGCTGGTAGTGGAGCGCTGTCGCCGATTCTCTCCATGCAGTTTCCCTTCGATACCGATTCCGTTAAGGCTAATGTCGCCTACACCCGGAATCTCATCAAGGTCATCGAATATACGCCTGAGCTGCAAGCGGACATCCTTGCTCTCATCACAGAGAAACTCGTAAAAATCGACGTGCAGATCCAAGTCGACATGGAAGACATCGAAGACGAGGCTGGAGAAGACCTTGTACAGGACATCGCTTCACCAGAGCACATCGCCCTCGCTGATGATGACTCCGATGCAGAATCGGTTGCGAGTGACGATTCAGTTGACGTCGACATGCGCCAGCTGAAGGCTGTCAAGGACAAGATCCACAAGCTTGATTGCATGATCGACACGCTCTTCGAGTACTATGCCCCACCTTTCGCTTCAGGAACTCTGGATGACAAGGAGAACGCCCTTGACCTTCTTCTGAGCCACTTCCAGAGCATCATCCTTCCTACCTACCGCTCTCGTCACTCTCAGTTCCTCCTCTTTCATTTCTCACAATCATCCCCCATCCTCGTCGATCGCTTTGCCACTACATGCATTCAACTTATCTTCAACAAGTTGCAACCGGGCATCACCCGTCAGTCTGCAGCCGCATACCTCGCGAGTTTCGTGGCTCGAGGTGCTCACGTGCCCAGCGAAGTAGTGCGCGACGTGTTTGACCTTCTGGGAACCCATCTGAACAACCTCCGTTCGGAGTATGAGGAGACTTGCCGTGGTCCCGATCTTCGACGATACGGCCCGTTCTACTCCACTGCGCAGGCATTACTCTACATCTTCTGCTTCCGCTGGCGTGATCTGACCACCAATGCTCTCGAGAGTGACGATGCCAGCAATATGGATGACATGGATCTGGAGGACGTTTCCTTCCCGATGTCCATCAAGGAGATCCTACACCAGGCCATCTACTCGAAGCTGAATCCGCTGAAGGTGTGCTCTCCTGCTATTGTATCTGAGTTTGCTCGCATTGCGCACCATCTTCGCTTCCTCTACGTCTTCCCGCTTCTCGAGACGAACAAGAGACTCCGTATCTCTTCCTTCCGCAGCATCTCCGCCATGGCCGATCCTCGCTTCAGCCAGATTGAGCGGGAGATCCGGGCTGGTGATGATGGCGGTTACCAGCTAGACGCCTATTTCCCGTTTGATCCCTACCAACTGCCGCTAAGTCGGCGGTGGTTGGAGAACGATTATGTCGAGTGGCGTGGCATCCCTGGAGTCGATGACCGCGACGATGACTCAGACAGCGAACTAGATGAAGACGAGAAGGATCATGACGACGTCATCAGCACTGATGGTGAGGATGACTGAATTGTTTTCAGATGTTACATTGTTTTATCTATTTGACGAACGTCCAGCGAATGTCTGGAAAAAAGTGCACTATCTTCTCTGTTATTTTGTGGATATTTAGCGCGGCGCCTGGAGCGGTCAATTTCACACCCCCTATGGCATGTGTTGAGATGTTTTACTTTCTCTTACATTTATGACCCGATGGATGGTTTACACGCATCCTGATCTGGATGAAACTGTGAAAAGTGCAATATTATAGGTATAAAAAAAATGTTAAAACTTATTCAATTATATCTCCTGGTAAATATTATCTGTCATTCTTAGCCATATACCCCCGGTTATATTAACGCATACATTGAGAATCGCCCTGTTACAATTTAGTCTTTGTAATATAGTTACAGTGGCCGAATATTTCGTTGTTAAGGGCATAATATCCCAAGTTATATATCACTGACAAGAATGGCCATAGTCTTGAGTTAGTCTATGATAACCTAACCAAAATATGCTATCCATGACACAATATAGATAGACAGCTCCAAGTTAACGGACTCGCAATATAGAGGTCCATATCCGCAGGATATGTAAAGAGTAAAGCACGATATTGGCGGCACGTCACCTCGTGGACACGATTCTTCAGTGGTTCAGTTCAGCTCATCTTCGCACGGAGAAAAAGCAAATCCTGCAACCACTATCAAGCATTTGCTTCAGTTCCCGCTGCTACTCGAGTTTGACATCTGGACCGCAAAGACTCCACCGAATGGTCCGTTCTCGTTGTTATTGGAAACCTTGACGAGACATAGATTGCTGATACCGTTGATAGTACCAGTGCAGGAGGTGTCGGCGGGGATTTCGACCGCGAATGGCTATGAACATGTTAGCCAATTCTCCCTTTTCTCTCTCCTCTTCGAATGAAATCGAGAGTCCACCATGTTCATCTCCAGAAATACATACATAATCCTCATTAACGTTCTCAGCACGCTTGCTAAGCGGTTTATACATCCGGTCCAGCACCCACCGCTTCTTATTAGGAGCCGCGATGTAGCCACCATTGCCCGGGGGCTGAGTAGAGACAGTAGCCTGCTTAGCAGTCGACCACTTCCCCGAGGCAGATTCATCAATCAGCGCCTCCAACGGCCCAGCACCGTCGGTGGTAACGATGTGGTATGTGCCCTTCACAGACCCCCCGCTGCTGACCTGCGGCAGCGTGGAGCCGGACTGCGCCATGGCCTTGCTCAGGTCACTGAGCTGGTTGTTGCCGGCCTCGTCGGTATAGCCGATGTCCTGGTCGGTGCGGATGTTTTTGGACCAGAAGACTGTCGTGTCGACTTCTGTCTCGTAGTTTGGACCAGCGCCGGGGACGGCGGCGCCCCTGACACCGAGGGCTGTGCCGTTTCCACCGAGGTCGCCGGTGACGACGGCTACTTTTCCGTGGGCTGTGACGAGGGGGGAGAAGACAAGGGCGTAAAGAAAGGGTGGGATGTGCATTTTGTATGGTTGTTGTATGGGTTGGTTCTTGGTGTTTGGGAAATGAAGGATATGATTGTGAATGAAGGTGTAGAGTTGGATGTAAGAAAGAATGTCACGAATCAATCGGACGATGAAAGAATGGATATATGAGAAACGGGAAGATTTGGTGCGTTGTACTGTGAATGAAGAAGAATGATGGATTGTGTACCTATGGGAAGACGACTGTCTTTATATAAATTTGAACTCTTCTCCCGATGTAGTGTAACTCAAGTCCCGGCGGCTACCAGTATGATTTGATCCATGGGCATGTTTCTTAATGAGTTTCAACTATTTCATGCAAGCTCCTGGAAATGAGACAGCAGTGTACTGAAAACTGTAAGATTGCAAGATAGGTACTGTCCTTACCGTCAGTCATGCTGGATGAAGTTGCTCGCCGAATGATCCGAACTCATAAGTAACACAGCACAGAGTAGCGCTTCCATACCCATGTCCGCCGTTTGGAGATATCCAACCATAGTGTCATGAGACCCAATGGTGCAGGAGTTCATCTTAGTCCGGCGCTATCTCTAACAAGCCTTGAGGCGAAACATGGCTTGAAATCGAAGCGTTCACCAGATCGGAGCAATCGAGGTCTTGGGGCCGTTTTGTCGCCACGAACTGCCGGAAGAAAGAAAAGACTCATCGCATGAACGTTTCAACTGCACGTCCCTTCGGCTTTACCTGCAACAAGAGGTCTTCTCCCCAGTAGGTCTTCCTGGTCGCTTTCACATATTCTATTAGCGCTGGTATGCCTAGATTAGCGCTCGATATATGTTCTCTGTTCAAGAGTGATAAACCCAGAGTTGGGTTACTGGTGGATGACGTTGAGGTTTCGAGATAGTGCATAGTCTGAATGAACATGATCGTTTCATATTGTAGTCTAATTCTTTGTAGAGAGACGATGGCCCTAGGCCCCACTCTGCCTTTTTGCTTCTAACTGCATCAGCGAGAATGGTCTAAACGGGGCATGTCTGCGACCTTCTAGATCGAAGATGCTTTCTAATCTTGCGTAAACCTGGCATTAGGCATGTGGATGATGGTAGTTTATGTATTTGGGATGCCAACCGCTGTTGTTTAAACCGGGTGCGTCGCACGGGAACCCTTTCTTGGAAAGTACCTAGACCTAATATGAGGTTGCTCATTATCCAAGAGAATGGCAGCGTATTGAAGTATACTTGTTCAGGGATATAAGGCGGATGGTTCTTATGGCTAGGTTCCTTTCATTGGCAGTTTCTGTCCTCTAACTCGACGACCCCGTCAGGTGGGCGTGTCACCGTCGAATACCTAGTCTCAGCGAAGCATTCGCTAAGACGGATCAGCAATCGATCGGATAGAACCGAGATCGTATATCAAAGGACAGTGGACCCTTGCCGGGAAGCCAGGAAAGCCTAAACGAAAATGTGAAACAGAGCGTATCCATCTTCAACTTGTCCCTGGGGTCGGTTTTTAAAGACTTACATGAAACATGAAGGCAGACCAAGGGCAATTATCCAATATCTGCTGACAATAGAGACATCCAAAGTAGGCCAGTACTCAATCAACAGAGGTATACTAGACCCCCATCGCATGCGAGAACGGTTTGTGGCATCAAACAGTTGACACAATAAAGCGGACCTCCCCAGTATGGTTACCTGAAACACGAACATAGCTTCGAATCCGCAAAAGAAGAAACGCACCATGCTGTCATATTGCTAGCACAGATGTGGAAGGAATTTACGAGGAACTCCGAGTCTTGGTCTGAGTTGAGAACATGTCTGCGTTCTGGATCTCCATCTGATCATGGGAGTAAGTGGTTGATTCTTGAGTTTTGATCGCTTGCATCCCCTTCACATCAGCTCTCAATTCTCACCAGGAGTAAATGTCTAAGTTACCCTTTCCATCACCTGTTGAGTTGCTACGTGTCAGTGTATGAGATTCCACTGTCATACCTGGTGCGGCCTGCCGAGAAGCTCCGGAATATCACTTAGGCATAGTTAATCAGTTGGATTTCAAACTAGCTAATACATTGGTGTCACAAAGTCTATTCTAGGAACTGGAAATTTTAGGTCCCCATCATCGCCGTTATGAAGGCCGTTGGGTGGTGCAGCTAGTGTTACCCTCCTCTTTTTCGTACTCGTCTGGTGAGTACCGCGACTCAAACTATCCCACTCAGTTATCTCTTTCTCTGCTTTTTGGACTTTGCCTTCCAGTTCTTGGTTCGATATCTCTAGCCTCTCGATCAGAAGATGAAGCTGGTCGATTTCTGCAGTCAGAGAATGCGTGTTATCGCTGTTTGCCATGAGCCGTCGTGTCAACTTCCTCGTTACGTCCACCGCGAAGTCTCCGCCTTCTGCCATGAGTGTATCGAGACTTTCTCCGGCAAGTGCGGTGAATCTCAACGCAACAAACTGAGACAGTAACTTCCTGGCCGGGTTCTCCTGTACTTTGTCACCAGGCGTCGCGTCATATATGATATGGACAGCGTCCACGAGGTAGGAGAATAGAGATCGTGTTTCTGACTCATCGAGAAGAATGAGGACTTGCGTAAGGCGTTGCAAGGCCAGCTGTTCAAGCTGAGGAAGAAGAAATCGATGCGCAAGGGAATAAACCTTTGCGTGAATAAGAATTGCAGCTCCTATGCCGACGTCGGGATCCTGGGACGTTTTGCGCACATCCCCTGCAGCCGTTTTGATGCTTTCTGCAGGCAATCCTGCTTTGATACACCGGCTTAAGGGTGTCAGAGGTCGATCAAGAGGAGATTCGTCAGGTTCTGAACACTCCGCAACTGTCGACTTTATATCTATCTGTTCGCTGACACCTGTGAATGAATTAGTTTAATCTAATGCGCATGGACATCCCTACTGTACCTTTGGGAATGTCGATATAGCCTTGTTCAGACGCCTTTTCATCTTCGGCACTTGACAGTGGAGTTACATAATAGTCCTGCGTGTAGAGGTAACTCAGAACACATGCGACGGTTTGCTCATCGAAATCGGTCCAATCAAGGGTCGTCTCGCCATTGCTCCAGGATTCTCCCATTCGAGCTTTCAGGGCGGACGAGCCGTGCAGCTTTAAAACGCCGGGATGCACATAGTAGTCTTTTGCATCTCCCCCGACATTGATTTTCACGGGTCGCTCGGAGAATATCCTGCATCATGTTAGATCATGGGTACTCACGTTGGGGAAATAAAGTTGTACCTGTTTATATGGTGTTGCACTGGATGTGGACCCATATCTCGGTTACCCAATTCCTTGCACTGTAACGTACTTGCTGAAAGGTAGAGTAATATTAAACTAGAAAGCGAAGACTTTAATCAATTGCCCGTGAAAACTCTTATGACTTGCAGTCCACCTTCGGATCATACGGAGTACATTGCGCAAGTTTCTGAATTCGCACCAGGCCAACTCACTAGGCCAACACGTTGTGGGCGGTGATTGGCACAGCATGCTAGACTATAAAATACCAGCCCCCCTTATTATTTTCCTTCGTAGATACGGATTGTTATCTCGTAGTCGTGAATATTGAACGAATTATATTCTTCAGGGTGTTATTCGAATCTGTTTTCGCAGTGGTAGACAGCCCGGGAAGATTGACAATGTTTTTCGACACTCGGCGGTCGGGAAAACGAATTTTTTAGTACCGCATATGTGGTACCTACCTTGTGTATTCTCGTATGCATCGATTAATATAAACACTGAAGTAGTGCAAGTATACGTGTTACAAGTACTCTTGGGACCAACTCTGTTTAGAGAGGTCTCTGCGGAATCTCCCAAGGTCCTGTACTATCTTGCCTGCAACAATGAACAGTCGACACCCGCAGCGATCGTTTATGTGTATTCTGCTCTCTTCAGAACCATGGAGTAATCTTACGGATTTTCAGAAATATTCAAATACCCTGTCAACTCGTCTTCTCGAGAGCAATTATCTGCAGCGTAACTCAGATAGTATTTTCGGCAAAGGCGGGAATATTAGCAGATGTTTGCTTAACAGCAAGGGTAAACCGGGTATCCAGCTCGGACGAGCAGGCCCGCCACCAGTATAACCGTTACTGCAAAATGGTATAGCTATAATGCAACATAACAAAAAGGAAATCAAACAAGTTGGGGCGACCGATGCGCTTATTCGTCCCAGAAATCCTTGCCTCCAAATTTATTGCCCATCTGAGCACGGCCCTCTTTTGCGATCTGGACACCATCGTATATGTGAGATACTCTACCACCGGTCTTTCCATTCCATTCATTGCTGAACGAATCGCCAATGTGGACTTTGCCTTCCACATTGACGTTCAGAAACCGATGACCAGCGGCTGTTCTTGTGCTTTCCTTGAATTCAGAACCGGCTTGACTTTCGTCTTCGATAGAAGTGCATGTGCTTTCATATCCTGTGATATAACTAGGGTTAGATATCTTCCCGGGATGGACGATAACGACGTGGAAGATAGGGAAGACCTTGACGTGACTCAGCTCGTCTTCCCTCATACGCGCCTTGGCAGTTCATCATTTGCCGTGGTGCGGATATAATAAACAGGGCACTGCTGTTACTATTGTCGCTATTGTTGTTGTCTCTGTAGTTGAAATCCCCTTGGCTCGCCCTGTTCTGATCAAGTGGGTCTCCGTCTCTACACTGGATCACAGTGGTAATAAGCTTGTACTATCCGTGGAGGCTCGGGTTGAGGACCATGAACACTTACCAGAGCCCCCAATTCAGAGGGTTGCGAACTATTCGCCATATGGTCAAGAGCCGTCGGAGTAAGTCGATAGAAGTGTTACCGGGGCGGATAGGCAAAAGAATACGGATAGAGTCAACCGCAGAGGATAGTGATCTCGCTTTAACTAACTACTCCCCGAGTACTTAATAAGTCATGTCTCCGGGCACGGTTGTATCGGCAGTCGCTCAAGGACAGACCGTGGCATACATGACGACGTAGACTAAAGGTGATAGATACGATAACTACTGTACCTACTAACTGGTTTCAGTAATGTATAAAGTCTGGTACCGAATAGCATGTCTTATTGAGCGATCGCGCTGGCGGCTAATCTTCTTCCCCGATTGGCTGATTTTACTTAGTTGGTGCCTCGAGGTGCTCGGAACGTATAACATATGCCGCAGTTCATATGACTCCCTACAGTCGTCTAAAAGATAAGAGTGTCGCCGGAAATGAAGGCAGAGAGAAGGGCGTCATGCTCTAAGCTCAGTGATAATCCCAGTTTCGATTTCTGTCTTCAGCTAAAGTCACATACCATTCCCCATAAGGGGCTGCAGCCAAATCGAGATGCGCTCGACAACCAGCTGAGACGCCCGAGCGATCAGATACCCTTCTCGTGCTGAATAGTATTCATATAGCAGAAAGAAAACCAGAACTTGGAAGACAATATGAAAATATTGACGGAAAAGCCGGTAGACTTGATAATAGTGGAAGTGCGTATACTTAATTACCAATGTTAGTAGATCCTCGCGAAATTCCACGGCTATCGTCTAATTTGGATCAGAGCTTCCCAGATTGCAAATGGTCAAATGGATACCAATTATCTATATTTTAGTGCAGGTATACTGACCGGGATAATACGAGACGACTTGAAATGCAATTGGCGAAGAAAAAAGTGTAAATAACACCAACTCGCGCGGTTACTTGCTTTTTTCTTCGTTGCGGAAAGCCTCACGAAAGGGCGGCGGCAAATCTTAGGATTGCAAAACCCTTCTCCTCTTTCCTCCCTTGCTAAAAGTAAAGGATGTTAAAGTCTGGAGGCTTACAATCTCCAATGTATTTCACGATCCAAGACACGCCTTCTTGTGCTCCGGAAAAGCAGTAAGTACATCTCAAAGTCCATATAAGCAATGGGAGAAAGAAGAAGAAGAAGAAAAAAAAAAAAAA
>JAPVCB010000036.1:1237164-1396560 GCA_029606185.1 Paecilomyces formosus
CCCCTGTTTACCAGTTATCTTCTGTGGCAACTATTATTTAGTACGGAGTGCACAGTCCTCGGACCAGCGAATTCGTACAGCACATGGCACATGTCGACATGTTCACATAGCCACATCCTCTGTTATTTCGCTTACGATCGCAGTGGATTGGTTGATACCTTGATGTAAATTTTCCTGTTATCTGAGAATATAATCCCCAGTAGAATCATCTATTTGAGTATTCTATAATACATACATAATAGCGCAAGGAAACTACTAGACCTTCCATCCGATCGGTCAACTGGGTACTTTCGCTCTGTATGGTTTGGCGACGTCCTCGAGTAGGCTTGATATTCATTGTGGCCTCGGTATTCAGCAACTGCAGGCTCCGAATCAGGCAGAGGCAGAGCCCTGAGGAGTCACGGAGCGACGTTGAGACCCAGGCTCTAGGGTCAGAAAGTAATTAAGTGAGGAGAACCGTCATCTGTGCCTTTGCATTATCTCCTCTAGCAGTCCAAGGTATAGAATTCGCCAATCTGAGTTCTCCATTACTCGTCCACCCTCCTGATGTGAACGAGTTCGACATCATTGATCAGTGATAATAGACTTGCCGGAAGGGAACCTTTGGCCATCGTCATTGCATTTCGAGGCTCATTGATGGACTCCTGACTAAAATTAATCCGTCTTCGCAGAGATGGAAAGAATCTGTTCAGAGTGAGCCATATCTGGGCCTTCATATGTTGTCCAGAATCTGATCGCCATGTCCCCAGCGAAGAACGAGGATATGTACCTCACATTCAGTTATTCAGTTAGTGTCATAAGATCATTTGAAGTGGCATTCTTCATGCGGGACGTTAGTGAGAACGCATCCATTACCATCTCCATTCAAACACACTTTTTTGAGCCATTCTTGAAAGTCGTAACGGCTACCCTACTGTTTCATATAAAGGTTGTCTGGCTTAGTGCTTGTCTAAATTCGGTCTGCTGCCGCAGGACCCAGCTGGTTCTATTCCACGTCGTCTTTTTCCTTGACGGCTTAAAATCTCCTGGTGCGCAATCTGGCGCCAGGGGCCGCCAGGGCCCCAATAGCGAAGAATGCCTTGTCTGGGAGATAATTTGGCGCGCCGAAACCGGTAGCTGTATCTGAAATTTCCAGATCTACCCTTTATTTCATTGGGCGTCAACCAATTATGGAGTGCTCCCAGCACAGCGATTCCTTCTAGAACTTACCCCCCTAGAAGAAAACCTTAAGCATATCTTTACAGCGACAGCTAATGTTCCTCCTAGACGTTCTGAATAGATATACCATAAGAACATTGAGAAATAGTTTTAGGGGGGCACCTTGGCAGGCGGCAGTGGAATTCGCCATGATTAACAGCGACAGTAACATTCGGCTGTTCAATTAGTAGCCAGTCTCGATCAATTCTGGAGTGACTTATTGTGCAAACTTAGGTTGAGATCGGCTACTTCGTTGCAGTTGTTCAAAATCAGCGATGACATCGGCGGTGGATCCAGGATCCGTGGGAATATATGTGTGCTTGGAATTGGCTCGGATGGCACGAGAGCCATTTGGAATACATTAGGAAGGTTCAGTGAGGCCAAAACTGGTTGGTAAGATTGTGCAGGGAGAGCAAGAATGAGAATTGGAGTAGAGAGAGAGATTATTCAGTGAGCAGAGGCAGAAGATGAAGTTTTCGATTCCAACGTGTTTTGATAGATTGCAGTGATCGAAGGATACAACCCGGGGACAATGCTCGGCTCGTTGACAGTTCTGCAGATGGTGGGACTTAACAGAATAGCTCCAGGAGCACGTCGAGATTTATATATCGTCAATTCAGTGCTAGATTCACTACTGCCCGAGGGGCCATCCCTTCCCGGGAGAAACCATGCGTCTCTTTCACCGGTCCTGATGGGGGATTCATCTTTCGTCAAGTTGAATGGCGGGGACCAGTGAATAAGGCACTCCAATATCACCCATCATACATATTCCATTCAATATGCCACAGGTAGATCGCATGCCTAGGTCCTGGGACCAATTCTGCGGTATAATACCAATGAACAGGTGTACCCGATCAGTCACCTTTCAGAGCGACACATCTTTCCCATAAATAGGACTGCAATAGACTTAACGTCATACGGATCTTCCATATGAACTGGCTTGTTGACTCAACTTCCTCATATTGATACTCGTTGACCATAATTGATGCACACCGTGCGAAGCAAAAAAGCATCAATTCCATTGGGTCAATAGCTCTGCGATGCGGCACTCACGCAGTGCTTGTAGTAGTACGCCTCGGTTTACCCCATTGTGTCGTTACCATTATTTCTCGCGTCCCACTCCATCTCGTTGACAGAATTAAGCCAGTTATACCAAGTCATCTCACTATCAATATCAAGACCCATGTTAGGATCGACGGGATTATCCACATTGGAAAGTAGGTCACTTGGATGCTCAGCATCGGCCAACGGCCAAAGGGCAAAATCTTGACCCATGGCATGGCTATCAAGCCAATCTCTGGAGGTTGTGGGAAGGGTACTGTGTGCCGCGGGCGCAGTCTCTCCAAGGGATACGGTGCTGCCAATATCTGTCAATGCCACTTTTCTGGTATTAGTGCTCCATATACATTGGAATGATTGCTCGTTCCTGGTATTGATATATGTCTCCTCAACGCCCATATTGAAACTTGAACCGCTCTCTGACATCGAGAGAAGTTGGCGCCATCGCGCACGGAAGAAATCGACAGCTGGCTTTGTTGGATATGGCCCTGGGCTTGAGGGTAATGGGATTCTCTCGTCCTCTAATTCGAGCCTGGCAGCAGCCTCAGGATCAGCTCGTAGTCGGCTAATCTCGGCGGTACGATGATTTCGGCCCTTGTTCATCAAACGTCGTAGCGGGAACCAGGTTCGCGAGTTCTGGTCTGTCTGGGCTTGGGCGGGAATTAGCCATCGGCTATGAAGGGCAACCCAAGCTCTCTCAACGATTGGCGACCAAGGGCGTCGGGAAATCTCGATCATAAGATATACAATGGAATACCAATGAGTGTATGTCAGGTAGACCCAGCGCCATTGTCGACAAGCCTGTTCGGAATTGAGTGCATGGTTGTATTCGGCAACTTCGATGGCCGAGGAAAGCAACATGTTTCTTATCTCATCTGAGAAGTCTTCGTTTGGAGAAGAAAAGAGCAGTGGGAGAAAAACAATCAGTGTCAGCTTAGCCATGACCAGCCGCGCGATAGTTGCCGCAACCCAATAGATAATATCCGTTATGTTAATCGATCTGTGTAGGTATGTCTGCTCAAACTCCTGATATATCTTGTTTAGTCGGCGTGTCTGGTCTTTTAGTTCTGTAGTACTGTGCCCTAGACCAGCAGCAACGATCTTTCTTGACATTATACTCATTCCAGCAGAGATATGAGCAAATGTCATGTCCGTCATTCCACTACGCTCTTCGGGAATCTCCTTCGATTCAGGATCAATATCTGCGTGATTTATATTCAGGGGCACCTTAGTGTCGAAGCTGCCATACGTAATGGTAAGGTCTGTTCCCTGATCTTCTGATGCCCTGGCATCGAGCGCACACACAAGCCACCAGACTCTCCGTCGCATCTCAATCTCGAATGGCGTCAAATGTTCGAAGTGCGAACCATCTCGTTGCAAGCCAAGATAGTGGGCCATTCTGATGAGGAGCCCTGTCAACATCCATATAGATCTCGGGGTGTCGTCCCGCCGTGCGATACTGAGAAAAAGGGCAAATGCCTGCACGAGCACTAAATCGGGGGCATTGAGGAAGTCAGCTCGAGCTAAGGCAGTCTCCAGGCCGAGACGATACTTGAGACTGATGTCGGTTTTGCGGGCACCAAAGTTCGCCACGACCTGTACCAGAATTGTATCAATGAATAAATCCCGTCACATATACTCAAACCACAGTACTAAAATCTACAAACTCACATCGTCTTCATCCATGGAGACAATAGCAGCGTAGTACATCGAGAACATCAAAGCCTCGTTGGACGGAGTGAGCTGTGTCATTCCACTGGCGCGCCAGTCACGAATTATCTTTGTAACAGTTGGCATATGGACAAGCCCAGCTACACGGTTAACGTTATCTACGAAGACATCAAGAAGAAATGGAACCTGCGATGGAAGTGGACGAAACTCGCCCAAGTTGGGAGCCGAGAGACTCGGATTGTGTCGAAATAAAAATGCATTGCGTTCAGATGGTGTCCGCTCCGGGCCCTGGACAGATGATATGCTCCCTGGGGATTCACTCTCCGAGCTCTCGAAGCCATCTCCTGCAAGGTCGTAAACGTCCATCTTCAGCTCGTCAAGCTACAAGAATCAGTCACAAAACTATCCAGGTCGGTAGTGATCGACTTACCTCGTCGTTGATCCGGGACCAGAATCCACTGCTCACATAGCGGGTGCGGTTGCCATCCTGAAGGACCATGCGACCGAACTGTTTATGAGCACTGCTGATATCAATAGATACTGGATCTGGCTGCTGTGCATCATATCCCTGTGGAGCACTTCCTGCCGAATTGACACCGGACGAGCCACCACCAGCTGAATCTGCCGCAGCACGGGCCTCATCTAGTTGGCTACTCAGCTCTTTAACCAGGTTCTCGAGTGTCCGTAGTCTGTCCTTGACCTTCTCAATGACTGGGCCAACACCCTGGGGTGTTCGTTGGTCTTGGGTCGTTGCATGGTTTGTGGAGCGTTCCAGGCGACGAGCCCATCGCGGTGACTGGTCAGTTAATGGAAGGACACAAGGAATCTTCGCCCGGCGACAATTAGAGCATGGAGATTGTTTGTCACAGCGAACCTTGCGACTGCGGCAGGTGATACAGCTGCGCAATCTCGGTGCGGGCAATGGTGACGAGGATGAAGGGCTCGCCTTTATCTCGGAGCTGGCAGCTGCGCTGGCTATTGGTGCCGGTGACTGCGACATGCTACCGGCGAGTGTCTAAACCTTAGATTACTGTTGTAGAGAACTGCTAATTGCTCATCCGTGCTCATTGCTCGCGTCGTGGTGGACATGTCTCTTGACGTTAGTCTGAGGGGACTGGATAACATTGGACGCTACTGGGGAGTTCAGCTCGCGTTACCGTATGGTATGAACTTGGCGGCCGCATACGAGCCGAGTACAGCGCGAAAACGCCCCGAGAGCGCGACGAACCGAACAACTCGCCAGACATTGTTGGATATAAAAGGAAATGCAAATAATGTTCGTCAAAGATCTCTCGGAGGGTCATCTACTGACATCTGCTCCTTTTTCATGACTACCAGACAGTTTCGAGCAGCTCTTTCATGGTCATAAATAAAACTATATCCATACCGCGGTACAACATAGAAAAAAAATAACCTCAACAATGAACCCTCCGTGCGAGGAGTGTATTCGGGTAAGTCCAAGGCTCGCCTCGTCCACATATGTCGTTAACAACATTACCCAGGGCACGATCCACAAAGGCCAACCCCAAGGCAAGGAAGAAGTCATTCATGGACTGAATACATATATTGTCGGCAACCAGACGAACCCACGGGGTATAATCGTTATATATTCCGATATATTCGGTCTGGCGCTACCTAACAACAAACTCACCGCCGACGCCTACGCGAAAAATGGCGAATGGCTCGTCTACCTCCCGGACTTTTTCAAGGGTGATCCCGTGCCATTGAAGAACGCGGATGTTCTCATTCCCGTTGATGCAAAGAAACAATCAACTTTTGCTAAATACGGCGGCATTCTGGCCTTTTTACCAACGTACGTCACTTGGACGAGAAGACATAAGGTAGATGAAACCAACAAGGTTTGCATGGATTGGTTACAAGCACTACGACGTGCAACGCCCCTGAGCAAGAAGATCGGAATGGCGGGATTTTGCTGGGGTGGGAAGTATGCCATTCGCGCCGCAAAGGAGAGCAATATGATTGCAATAGATGGCCGGAAAGTGCCGCTGGTGGATGCAGTAGCGGCTTTTCATCCTAGCAACCTGGCCTTGCCAGAGGATGTTGAGAATCTCGTCGTCCCCGTAACCTACGGTTGGGGGCTGAAGGATATAGGAGTGAAGATTGAGCAGAAGGCCATAGTGGAAAATTTTCACGCAGAAGCAGCAAAACAAGGCAAGTCAGTGCCTAAAATGCTGCACAAGGTCTACAAACCCGGACGACATGGGTTTGCTGTTAGAGGGAATCCAGCAGACCCCGAGGAGAAAGCTTGTCTGGAGGACTCCCTGACACAAGCATTGGAGTGGTTTGCGCAGTGGCTGTAGGATTGGGTCGGAAATTTGAGAATGTTCAAGACGAGTATATAATCTACGCTGTATACCCAACAATAAGTTAGTGACTTATTGGCGAAATCCTTGTGATCGAATATGTACTTACGGTGTGACCTGATGTATTCTTTGTTTTCAGAATCTCGATCCACGACTGACGAAAATAGCACTGCTCTCTAGACAGGACTGTATCAAGAGTCAATATGTCCACAGCAGAAACAACCAGTCATGGAACACCACCAATCAGTCAAGCTCATCACCTCTTATTCAGCCTATTCTCAAGCTCAACTCCAAATCCCATGACGTGATTTGCCATCGTAAATTCAGGCACATGGCGCCCAACCTCCTTAAGGATATATGTACTATGACTGCATCGTCGCCACATCCAGGGCGGGAAATCAACCCACTAATAAAATGATCTTGAGCAGGCCATAACCAGTAGTCATCGATGCCTCGGTAGTTCACCTCAAAGAGTAATATGTCACTTGATTGCAGTACAGGCAATGCAATGCCCTGAACGTGCCATTCCAAGGTTTATGGCATTACTACCCTGACTCTACGTCATGTCGATCACGTGAGTCTATCGCGAATGGCACATCAAGCTCACCTCAACAACTGCCAGGAACTACACGACATTACCATAGTTGTCGTCTGAATCAGTAGTGTTTATATGTATCATTATTGTGAACACTAGTTCCTTTTCCCCGTCCACCGTTGAGTAGTTTAAACTCTCCGCGTCCAATCTGAAGGTCGTACCGGATGGTGATACCGAGTGGAGTAGCTTGCCTACTTGCTTGCTTGGTTCGTTACAAACCAAGTTCCTAGAATTGATGAATTGGTCGCCTTGGTATAGTATCCATTGTATTTGGTCGAACCAGTCAGCCTACTAGTTAGCCAAGGCTTTTTTCTAGAATCCTTCCTCTTCCAGTTTGCCCCAGTTATTACACTTACGCGCGAAAGTTTGAGACCAGGGAACTCCTGCATTTTATTTGTGTTAATACCTCTTATTTTCAACTGCCTACTAATTATGCCACGATAAGCTCTAGAATAATTGAGCATTTTGATGGTTTCAAACTCTCATTGTAACTGTATATAGTTTCCCGAACCACTTCAAAAGTAAACCAAACCGGAGCTACCCCCGTTCTGGACCGAGGTTTCTCAAACTAATACTCTAGTGATATTAATCGCCCCTCCATCATTTCAGACAACATCGGACGATGACTACATATTGTATAGCATGATCTTGTGCATATGCACGGCTATCTCTGCATAAAACCCGAACCAGAGTGGGGATAACAACACTCCAGCAGTCCAAACGTGAAGAACTAAAACGAAAACACTGGAATCTCGTATCCCTCTCCGTGAGGCATTTATCTCTATCCCGTCCACATGATAATGCAGATATTTGCGATAATAAATAAAAAGAGGAGAAAAGAAAAGAAAAGAAAGTCATTGGGCCCGAAGATCACCGAGTCGGAACTGGGACACTCCGGGGCCCGAAGCCCGATGCTTGGCGGTGTGGTTCCTCGGTTGGGTCTATCCGCGGTGCATACGGAGGACTCCCGTACGGAGTACGTGGGTCGTGTATTCGAGTGGAGTATTAGTTAGATAGAATGGTTAAGTTGGTGAATTCAATGAATTATCTACTCGGCATAATGCTGGGATAGAGCAGAGGCTACTCGAGGTGGCGAGATTATTTGATATACACTTTTGTGTTCTATTAGAACTACCTAGAACTGAGACGATTGACCTACATACAGGTCTATTGGCACCATAGATGGTGCAAATGCAGCTGTAGTATGTATGTACACAGAAATAGACGACACTGCACGATGCCGCTGCAGCAGCGCTGGATCTATGCTCTTGGTCAAACAGAACCTCCGACGCCAGATGAAAACCATAAGACAGCACGCTATCAAATACACCATAGAATAGACATCAACTCGTAGACGCTACATGTACGTGAGGAAGAAACGAGTCCTGGGCCCGGGAGAACGACGCTGGAAGAAAGAGAATCGCGTGTAGTGGTATAGACGAGGAAGGAGGGAACTCCGAACAAAGAAACGGATGCATCGATCAAGTCTACTTGTGTAGCAACGCCTTCATTTCGGCGCACGCTTCGCGATAAAGCACGTTGACGCTGTCCTGATCCCGGAACGGATTGGGCGACTTATCCCAGGCATGTGGCACTTTCTCGATCATCATGGCGCGCACCTTCTTGCCGAGTCCCTGGAGACGACGGACGAAGACCTGGCCTTCACGCAGCAGCATGTCCCACTCGCACATGTAGAGGAAGACGTGGTGCGGTAACGCTTCGGCCAGCAGCTGGTCTGTGGCCAGCGCGGGTGAGGCATAGGGAGAGGTGCGGTCATCGCGATTGGGGAGGTAGGACTCGTCGAATAGGTTGGTGAAGAAGGACGGGAGGGTCTTCTCGGGCAGGATGCTCATGGCACGGCGGTGTTCCCGTGGCAGCACGAAATCGAGGATGGGATACCACGAGAAGATGCCAATGATGTGGAGCTCGTTGGTGGCATCGAGCAGCTGCTGTGTCGACTCGTACCGATGCAACTCGGGCCGGGCCTCATCACGGACCTGGCGGAGGCGGAGCGGAACGGTGACGGCCAGGTTGCCTCCAGCAGAGAAGCCGGTCAGAACGATCCGAGAAGCGTCAATACCCAGATCGGATGCATTGCTGGCCAGGTACAGGAGAGCCTCAACTCCGTCGTCGACGGCGGCGGGAAACGGGTTCTCGGGAGCGAGCCGATAGTCGACGCTGACGACCACCGCGCCGACCTCACAGGTAACCGTCTGGGCCCAGCGAGCATCGTCTGTCGCACGGCCTAGAGCAAAGCCTCCGCCGTGGAAGTTGACGATGACGGGGAAGCGTTGGCCGTTTTTACGCTGCTCTGAATAGTCTTTGGGACAGTAGAAGTGCAGCTGGATCGACCGACTGCTGCTGCCCAGGCAGGGCGTGCTGCGCGTGAAGGTCGGGGTCGGGGAGCGCGGCGTGATGACATGGTGGAAGAACATGCCAATGCGCATGAGGAAGCGCCAGAAAATGGCTTGGGTGTAGAGCCACCAGCGGGCGACGGCCATGGCCGGTTGTGCAGGCGTCGATCCAGACGCAGGATGCATCAAGCAAGAAAGAGAGATCGAGTGTAATAACGCACCGTCGCAAGATGGCCCGATGTGAGACCAGAACACGAGGGAACAGTTGGGAAGGTCAGCGTGTCGGCAACATGACTGGATGGGATTAGAATTAGAGACGGCACGCCTTGGCATGGACAGAGATCTAGACGATCCGAGGGGAACAAAGGCATCTATGGTACTTACATGTTGAGTAGCACTGGACTAAGTGACGCTGTCGATCGTGCTAGGAATACGGAATCAAATCCAGCGTTTTGCTTCCTTGGATGCGCAGCTAAGCCTTGTTAGTGGCGGGGATGGTATTATCGAGTAGACTACTATTAATATCGAGTAGTATGTCTGGATGTACTCCGTAAGTGTGTACCTAGGTATGTAACTAGGAACAGTGGGAAGAGGCGATCAACCAGGGACTGGGTAATGCGTCTATCAGGTACGAGAGACCAGACGTCAGACGACCACGAGGAAGAGACGAGAGAGAGAGAGAGAGAGAGAAAGAGAGGAATGACGACGGTGAGGGAAGAACCGGGACAGAGAGCAAGCAAGTAATAGTAATAGGGACTATGGTATGCTGAGACAGAGCATCACATCCGGCGAGTCCGCGAGTGGCATTATTAGTTACTCTGCGCGACCGGGCTGGTTGGTAAGGCCGCTGCTATCTTGCTGTGCGCCGTTTCCAGTAAGAAGCGGCTGGCAATAGCGCTCTGGTCTCATCTTGTTCGCCTGCCAAGCCGCCGGTGTTTTTGATCTGATCGAATCTTGTCTTTTGCTTGTTGTTTAGCTTGTACTTTAGCTTGTCTCGTTCTTCATGACATAAAGAGCCTGCTGGTGACATCATGCTCTGACCAAGACTCGATGCGATGAATCAATAATCAATTAAAACCGTAATTGATCCCACGATCTCCGTTTCCAGAACATGCCATGCCAGAATCTCTCTTCTCGTGGTCCTGCAGAATTCATTCATTTGGGAGTTTCCCGTTTTGTTGATTTCCAATCCTCCATCCGAGGCATCGCCATCGACATCCATCGTCCTTCCATTCCATCCGAGGATTGTCGCTCCGGCGTTCTGTGAGTCCGGCGGCTGCTCTGGGTCGGGCCCGAGTGCAACCGAAGCCGATAACCAACTAACCTGATTGACTTGGGAATTGATCGATCTAGCCGTCTAGAACTCGCCGTTCTGGGAGGGCGTACCTGATTTTGCGTCCGCTGATTAAGGAGAGCTCCGAGCTGACTATTGAGCTATTACGGTACTGCTGAGCTTCTCTCCCGCCCGTGCGCTTCCTACATCATAAAGAGCCCGCCTCCGCCGTGGTCCGCCCCCCCTCATTCTCACGCTCGTATACATTATTACCTCTTCCCCTCGAATATCGAGTGAATGCCCCGCGGGCTGTGGGCCAAGATGTCGATTAAGCGGGCTTTGTCGAAGCTGACGCCAAACAATAAGCACGATGACGATGGGAGCGGCGGCTCGCGATCGCCCATCTCGTCCCCTCGTCGCAGCATTGTCGGCTTTCTGCGGGACAAGGACTATATCTCCTCGTCTGACGATGTGTCCGACGATTCCAGTTCGGGCGTCAGCAAGAACCAGCAGAAGCGTCTGGCGCGACAGCAGCGCCGCCAGGCCAAGTCTCGTCTCAGTGAGGAGCACCGCTCCGAGTCCGAGCATCGTCGCCGGGAGCGCGAAGAAGAAGTGGCGCGCCAGGAGTCGCCAGAGATGAAGGCGCGATATGGGGATCTGCCTCTGCTGCAGTCCAGGGAGCGCAAAGGAGAGCCGCGATTCGTGCTGGATAACGTCTCCAAAGACATCGTCGGCCAGGAGATCTTGTTTACTGCGCGGTTGCACATTGTCCGCCGCATGAGCACAAAGCTCGTCTTCCTGGTCTTCCGTCAGCAGCTCACCACCTTCCAGGGTGTCCTGCATGAGAAACCAGGCGTTACGTCAACGAACATGGTCCAATGGGCAGAACGTCTACGCACCGGCTGTATTGTGCGAGTGCGCGGTACCATCAGGGCCCCCGAAGTGCCCGTCCTGGGATGCACCATCCACGATGTCGAGCTCGAGATCCAGGAGCTGCATGTCATTGTCCGTCGAGAAGAGACCGTTCCCTTCAGCGTCTACGAGGCGGAGGTCCGCACGGAAGAGGAGGACCGCGCTGAGGGCCGTCGCAGTCACATCCCCGATCGCACCCGTCTTGCGAACCGCATTCTCGACCTGCGCACACCAACATCCCAGGCTATCTTCCGTCTCCAGTCGGCCATCTCGCAACTCTTCCGCGAGGCCCTCAACGACCGCGACTTCATCGAGATCCATACCCCGAAGCTACAGGGCTCTGCCACCGAGTCCGGTGCGTCTGTCTTTGAGCTGAACTACTTTGGCCGCCCAGCGTTTCTGGCGCAGAGTCCTCAGCTGGCAAAGCAGATGGCTATTGCATCTGACTTTGGTCGCGTCTACGAGATTGGTGCGGTCTTCCGTGCCGAGAATTCCAATACGCATCGTCACCTGACCGAGTATACTGGCCTGGATATCGAGATGGCTATTGACGAGCACTACCACGAAATGCTTGACACCATTGACGCCACCATCAAGCATATCTTCAAGGGTTTCTACACGAAGTACCGTCGGGAGGTAGATGTGGTTAAGCATCAGTTCCCCTCGGAGGATCTGGTTTGGTTGGACGAGACCCCCGTGATCCCCTTTGTGGATGGAATTCGCATGCTCAATGACTCTGGTTGGCGCACAGAGGACGGCCAGATGTTGCCGGAGGACGAGGATCTGTCCACCCGGGATGAGATCCGCCTGGGTGAGCTGATAAAGGAGAAATACAACACCGACTACTACATCATCGACAAATTCCCCGTGGGGGCGCGGCCCTTCTATACGATGCCTGACCCGCAGGATCCCCGTTACACCAATTCGTTCGATATATTTGTGCGTGGCCAAGAAATCGTGTCTGGTGGCCAGCGTATTCACGACGCCAAGATGCTCGAGGAGAACATCCGCAAGGCGGGCATCCGCCCTGACGACATGGAGGACTATCTCGAGGGATTCCGCTGGGGAGCGCCTCCGCACGCCGGTGCTGGAATCGGATTGGAGCGGATGCTGATGCTGATCCTCAAGCTTGGCAACATTCGTCTGGCATCGCTATTCCATCGTGACCCCAGGAGCTTCCCCGCGAAGCCACCAATCCTTCTGCTGCGCCACCCCGAGTCCTCCACCGTAGAGCCAGTCTGGCAGAAAGAAAACAAGTCGACCAAAGCCATCGACGACGACCAGCTCCAGCCGCTAGAGCATCTCATTGCCAACTACGGTGATGCTACATCTACTTCGTGGGGCGATGAGCGTTACAAGATCTGGCGGGACTACGTGACCGGTGCCGCAGTTTCCTATATCCCGATCAATGGCTATGCTATCATTCCGGGTAACCCGCTCTGTGATCCAAGCCAGTATGGTCGTGTGATCAACGCCTTCCTAGGCTGGCTGCGTCGCGAGACAAAGCTCAAGCCCATCTGGCTTCTTATCTCTCCCCAGGTCGAAGATATTCTCGGTGAAAAGCTTGGCTGGCGCAGCTTGTCTTGTATCGCAGAAGAGCGAGTTGACCCCGCCCGCAACCTGGCAGCCTCGGACGGCGAGATCTCCCGCAAGATCCGCCACGCAGAGAACGAGGGTGTCAAGGTCACGGCGCTGTCCCAGGGCGAGATGGTGTCAGAGGAGGTGCGCAAGAAAATCGACAAGCGCATTCAAGATTGGCTGGGCAACCGTAAGGGCACTCAGATCCATTTGTCTGAGATTCAGCCTTGGCGCGACTCGGAACATCGCTGGTACTTCTACGCCACAGATAAGGAGGGAAATATCTGCTGCTTCGTGGCTTTGGCAATGCTAGCGCCCCAGAGTGGTATGCAGGTCAAGTACAGTTTCGACTTCCCCGGAGCGCCCAACGGAGCTATCGAGTACATCGTCACCCAGGCCATCCAGACGGCGGCCAAGGCAGGCGTGAAGTCGCTCACCTTTGGTGCTGGTGCCACGGCCGAACTTCGACCTGGCCACCACATGACCGGAGCCAAGGTCAGAATGCTGCAGCACACCTACGAGGCTATTGTACGCCAGTTCCACCTGACTCGCAAGAGTGAGTTCCGTATGAAGCTGGGTGCCCACGAGGAACCGCTGTATATTGCCTACCCGGCCCATGGACTGGGCTCCAAGGGCATTCGGGCAATCCTGCATTTCTTCGAGGATTAAATGGGAGGACTCCCCCTTAATCTGCATCTCTGTCGCCGCACACCGTCGATTTAATTTAATACCCCGCTACTACGATAAAATGAGACGAAGAGAAAGGATGGCACTAGCTGGTTTGGTCCTGTGATTGTTGTCATGTTCGGTGACCTATTGAGTCGAAAATCTCTCAAACTCTCCAATTCTTTTATTCCCCCTAACGTTGTGGTTGATTGTCTCTGATGTGCTGTTATGTCTGTTATGTCTACACGTATTTCTTTTGCTTTGCTAGCTGCTGATGAACTCTGTATCCCATGAATGCCACGTATTTATGTCTGGTTTCCTTACTATTTCTTCCAAGTACTTTCCCTGTTTCACGTGGTTCGCTCTGCTACAGTCTCGGGATTTCTTTCGAGTCTAAATTGCAAGCTAGAGGTGATCAAGCGCCCTTGGTATAGAGTCGATAAAACTGCAGACATCTCAATCAGACAGGATCTGTTGTTACTCGTGATCTGATGTACGATCCGCAGGACAAATAGAACTAGATAGCTCTCATACACACCTTCACCAGACTTGATTACGTAATAATCATTAATTACGCTATATGACGCTTAGTTACATACTACAATTCCACCACCTACCGCCCTCCCACCCATTACATACCATACCCATCGTAACGCACATACGCAACTCAATCTCCCTCAATTAACTAAGCTTTCACAAGACAATTCCCCCAGATAACTAATCATACCCATAGCTTCATGCGGCTGTCGGCCCCGAAGCCGCATCGCATCTCTGTCGGAGATAATCGGCATTAAGATTACGTCTGACGGTAATAGGACATAACGCCTGGGCACCGCATGCGGTGCGGGTTAACGTGGTAGATGCTTCGAGGTCGTTTGGATATGGATATAAAAGGGGTACTCGTCTCGGATCGTTGATTTGGATCTGTAGAAAAAGTATATTGTGCTACTAAAAGATCATCTACATCTACTACTGTACTTAATACAATACTACAGTTATATCAAGGAGGACCGTATAGAATATAACCAGAAAGCGAAAATGGTGGGCTCTTCTTCGATCATTGTTTTGATAACAGGTATGATATGACATTTTCAAGGACTTGACCATTACCTCTTTATGACTTTCAACCACATTTCCATACTCTACCCAGCGCACTACTTATTTACTTGTTTACTCCCAGGCGCCAACTCCGGCATCGGCTACGCAACCGCGCAAGTAATAGCCTCCTCCTCTTCCAAATACCACATTATAATCGCCTCACGAACCCTCTCCAAAGCCGAATCCGCCATCTCGTCCCTTCTCTCCTCGGACCCACGAATCCAAGGGACCCTCTCCCCTCTCGCCCTGGACGTAACATCCCCCTCCTCCATCCAAGCCGCAGCCCAGCTCGTCTCAACGACATTCAACAACCGTCTGGACGTCCTGATCAACAACGCCGGCATACTCAGCAAATCGCCTGATCTCCAGACCCGACTCAGTGAGACGTTGACTACGAACGTGATCGGGCCCGCGCTTGTGACGGAGGCGTTTGTGCCGTTGTTGTTGAACTCGGACAACCCGTATCTGATCAACGTGAGTAGTTTGCTGGGGTCGGTGGAGAGGGCGGCGGATAAGGGGGATGTGTATTATCGGACGTCAGATGTGGCGTTGGCGTATAGGGTTAGTAAGGCGGCGTTGAATATGTTGACGGTTGAGCAGGGGAAGGCGTTGGGTGGGAAGAAGGAGAATGGGAAGGGGGGAGTGAAGACCTTTGCGGTTTGTCCGGGGTTGGTGCAGTCGAATTTGAGAGGGGAGAAGGAGGAGGAGAGGAGTGCGGGAGGAAACGCGGGCGATCCAATGGAGTCGGGGAGGTTGATGTTGAGTATTTTGGAGGGAGAGAAGGATGCGGATGTTGGGAAGTTTCTGTACAAGGGTGGAGTCCATGTGTGGTAGTATATATGGGGTGATGATGGGGATAGTTGTACGATGTTGGGGTAGAATTGATATTGATGTTTCTTAATGCGTGACTGAGGACAGCAGGTACCTATTAGACTGCGACTGGTTTAAATTTCATAGTACCTTCGAAGCCTTTTTTCGTATCTGCTAGCAAATGTCCTGAGTTACACTTGGAATCCATCCCGTCAGCCACTTTGCACATTTTATGCCTGATGCTTGTAGAATGTACTAAGATACTATCAATCCGGTCTCAGATACACCACCGGCCCGTAGCCTTCAGAAGCTTGTGCAAACATTTGCAATATCAATCAACAGTAAACTCGCCTTCGCCTTGCTATGCATGTGACAACATCCATGGCAATGATAAAAGTGAACCACCAGATTAATCGAACTCATATCATGCAGACATCAGACAAGTGCGATTGGATGGCGTGGTAGGATTGGAAATCACTTCTTCCTCATCTTATAATCCCTACAAAGTCCTTCTTCGCTCGTTGTGAGTTCGAAACGAAAGCTCTTGTCCCAGGCCCTTCTAGCGACGTACTCGGCCAGATAATTGCCTGGCACATCTCGATGTCCAGGGACCCAGTGGAGCTCAACAGACCCGTAAAAGTCACGCAATGCATCCGTGAGATCGACTATCCACTCCAGTAGCATATTCGTGGTATCCCGTCTCGCTCTTGTAAGATGATGCAGGATCATGTCCAGTGCTTCTTGGCAACCAGAATAGATCATGAGGGTCTGTTGCTCGCCGTAAATACCCTCAGATCGTGTTTCGTCGCTCTCGTCAAAGGCAATCTGCAGGGCCTGAAGGATCGCCAAAAGTTCAATATCCAAACAACCCATCTTCTTATGGATTCTGTACCCCTGGATCTTCCACAGAAAGGGGCATCCTTCATCCTTGGACTTGGATACAACTGCAATCCCAGGAACATCATTTCGACCCGGTCTCTGCGCAACAGAGCCATTAACCCAGTATACCATACGATTCGGGATCCTGCCCCGTAGTTTGTATTCAGAGAGGGCGTATGATAGAGCCTGAATGTGAGTTTTCTGGATGACGACACTCCCCTTAAAGTGTGGAAAGCCATACTCGTCCCTCAAAGACATCGTAACCGATTGTCGCTGCTCCTTTTGTCCTTTGAAAGAGCAATAATCGTCGACGGGTATCATGTCTTCTAGCTGAATACCCTGTTTGAGAATTTGTTGGCGGATGATCTGTATTTCGTCTAAAGCACAAGCCTCTTCCAACAGAACAATTTCCTGGCTCGTCAAGGCTCTTATACTCTTGCGGTTTAATTTCGTGTTACGAGGAGGAAGTGTCTGTCTCTTGCGCAGTGCCCGCCGCGAGGAGGAGACGCTGGCTTCTGGAAATGATGGACCTGTGTCGCCGTGAGTACTGAGTCTGATAATACTGATCCAGATTGGATATGACATACCCTTTGCATTCGGCCGCTTTGAAACAGCTGTAGCATTTGCGCCTGTAGAGGCTGTAATATATGATGACAGAACTGACAGTAGAGCACCCATGATTAATATAGACTCTCAAAATGCAGTGGGAATATGCTTTGGGTAGACGGTAATATTGATCAGATGCGGCTAGAAAGAAGGACTGTTGTGAAAGTGAATAGAGGTCACTGCATCTGAGAATGGATTTGTGTTGGTCGAGAAATAGGCTTAGTGTCATATATATAATATGAGATGCCTAGCCTCGACCCAGATATGAACCTTAGTGTTGCGAATTAACCAACCTGGGTAGCTTCGAGCTCTTCTAATTATTCCTTCACTTCACCCTCTTAAGTAGGATGACCAGCTTATTCAAATTACTGAAAGTCTGGCACCTCTGGTCAATTATCAATCGAAGTCCGGATTGGATACACTGCTGTGTGATTCAGAAGACAGTGTCACGGCGATGAAAGAAGACAGTAGAAGCTCCCACATCAGCAAATAGGTAAGAGGAAGTGAAGTAAGCTCTAAAGATCCATGTTGGGCGTTATCACAGCCAAGCTCGATATTTCTACCATGAAAACTGGTCGGTAATGTGCGTTGTGCCTTCTCTATTTTGTCATATTGCTCCTTCCAAAGTGCTACGACAGGTAGAACAGTTTTGGCTTGGGATTATATTACTAAACAGTGTCACAATGTTAACCCCGACTGCCTGCACAAAATAAACAGTAATCTCATGAGTATAATAGTCCCTTTACCACGTAACGCCTCGACAAAAAGGCCATCAAGTTCAAAAAGAGATACGCATCAGACATTGAGCCATTGTTTTTTGTTGTGTTATATGAGTGAAGAAATCACGACAGCGTCGTGTGAGATGTAGGCCACAAATAATGTACCTTATCTGGACTGGAGACTTTTGCGTCTGGGTTTCACTAAGAGTGTGTGAGCATCCTTCATCAAGAGGGAAATGCTCATGAGGAGTCTCGTGATCTAACAACCAAGGCTTGACCTGTTGCTTTCACCTGGTTATGTCTACGTTTGCTAAGCACATATAACTAAATCTAAATATACCATGACGAATGAAAGGAGACATAATGTTCCTCGAGCACTATTCCAGGATATGACATGATCAAAACAGAAGAGAAACTCCTATTATAGAAGTTCCTGTATAGTTTCTGTGTTTGTAGGATGCGGAATTTGATACACTTAATTTTATCTGGTTGAATGTAGAATTGCTGGTCCCATTAGCCTTGTTTTCCTCATGAGCTAACTACCAGAGAGCGCCATGATTAAATCAAATTTGCGTGCAATATTACATCCAGGAAAGTATAGCGAGAACAAGAGCAAGGTTTGGCATAGATAACGGAGCACAAAATAGCATTTGTCTTTCTTATTGTACGATTGCTGATTCGTGCTTATTAGGTCCTTTGCCAATTGAGAGATCTATTATCCAATGATCTGATTTCTTATTTCCCAGTCTTCACATGAATGTGCCAAAGTCGGTCGACTAGCCAATGTACGGGAAATTGAGATGGAGAGATGCTTCCTGGAAGATATAAGTACCAATCATCTTCCTCTACCAGACTAAGGCTGCGTGTCAGTGTAGTACATTCGTAGTATTCGGGGTAGAAGCCACTATCCTCCCAGTCAATAATTCCAGTAACCATGTAGGAACCATGATTATCCAAATCTCGTTTCACCATGATGTTCTCCTTTCTAATGTCGCCATGAGTGAATACGGATCCCCGCAGAGAGGTGCCATCTAGGAAAGAACGTAACAATTTAACGTATTTATTACTGCCATGGTGGCGAGCAGTAAATTGTAAATCATTGAATTCTTCGGCCTTGGTAATATTCTTCCACAAGGCTGTCTCATCGACACGATATTCTTTCACACCTTCACCACAGACACCACCTAGTTCGAGGCCGTCATCTCGGCGAAGAGTCCTCATTTGGCTGAAAATCCGATCCAATTGATATTGTATGGATCGCTTCTCATTGTAAGATAAGTTGTTCCATACTTCTGCCAGTGTAACATCCTGAATATATGACATGAATATGACACGAAAAGGTCCCAAAGCGATCAACCCATGCGGCCGTGGCGCAGGGATATCAGGTGCCCAATTTTCAAGATATTGCATGCTCGTGTATTCTGTGTAATCTCTGTTTCCTATAATAACTTTGGCAACGATATCCTCACTGCATTTGACCGCGACACCTCTAGCGGGACTTTGCTAAAGCACAGCGGAATCCCAGAGAAGCCCTTTCAGAGATTTGGCAAGTAATCTGTCCGTAATTTTGAATATAGAGCTTGGTTCTTGTGAATATCGTGTAAGCAACGTAATGGCCTTATCAGACAACGGAAATACAACTGTGGCAGTCTCGGCAAGATCAAGACGTGTCCGGAACTCGGCAGGACCTTGTATCTTGCTCTTTTCGGCAGAAGGTGCAGTCTTGGGTCCAGTCGCCATCTGAATTCTGCGAGGATAATTCTTTGGGAATAATGACAACAGATTAGCTTCTGGTTCTTTTTCCAGTTTTTGATAAAGCTCATGGATTGTACGAAGATTGATCTGTGCTGCATAAGACCGCTCGCGATACTGCGCATTGCGATGTTCACGATAATATGAGTCAGGAAAGAGGGATATCAAATCGGCTGTTGGGTCTTTTTCTAGCACCGACTGGAATTCCAATAGAAGATTTGTGTTCCATTGTGCTGCTTCGGCATTAGACAGTGAAAGAGCACATACAGTCGTATGCATAGCTAAAGCCTCTGTTGGAAAAGGTCAACAAGTTTGGGAGTGCTTAGGGTAAGCAAAACACGCAGTTTCTGCCTGCTTTGGCGTGTTCATTTATGATTCTGAGTTATTTGCGTAAACAAAACAATCCAAGAGGACGAGTGAGCAGTTTGATTTAACCAAGAAACTAATCCTAATATAGAATAACATTCCCGTAGGTAACTCCCTTCTTATGTTATCAGATTGAGCCAAAAATCTACAATTTGAGGCAATTCCAGTGTGAAATATGTGGTAATTCGCATTATGGTCTCTGGATACCCATGATAGGAACACACGTACAGCTCAATGAACCACGGTAAATTGCTGTGAGAGCTGTGTTCATGATAGTGAAATGGGCTGCAAGTTCCGCTATTTCTGAGAGCGCTTTCACAAATCAGAAGTGTTATATAGGACCATTAATTCATCGATAAGTAATCATTCTATTGCTATTGCAGACTTTGTGGATCCAGGCGCTAATTCCAAAACATGGAAAGACTATTTCTTCAGGAAGTATACTTAAAGCATGTTATTTGGCCTAGAGTTAGTCTTTGCCCAAATCAAACATACAGTTACACGACAAAAGTTTGACATTATCTAGCAGAGACCCATCTATCAAAAAAATTCTCAATTATTCCACAATTAGCCCCTTTTTCTATATGATATTGGTAGAAATAGGTTCTAAAGCTTATCGTGATATAATCAGTAGGTAGTTGAGAATAATGGGCGTTGACACAAATAACATGCGGGAGTTCTCTAGTTTCAAACTTTCGTGCGTAGGTGTGGACTGGAATATTCAATAATAAGCTGCAATGTCATAACCTCAAAACTTATAATGATCCATTTACTAAGTACTATACTAACTGTCGAATTCACTCCATTGGTAAATGTATAAAAGCCTTTATACTGGTTATCATAACATCTATTTTAACGGTAGCTAAACTTCGATTACAACTGGAAAAGTCTTATCGTCCTGCTCATTTTTAAACCAAGAAAACTTTTATCTATTATATCAGAGACAAAGTTCAAATCAGAGAGGTATGTAGCCGCCAATATCACGGTATCGCCGACATGCACAGTTGCTGTCTGTAACAAGCTAGCGAAGATGTGTCCCCGGTCTTCTTACATCCAAGACACACGTGCGACATAGGAGAGTCGTGACCAACCCAGGTAGTATCGAGTTGGACGGGTTGCAGCATTTTTGAAAGCCACCATCATAGTCGGATGACTCGACAAAACAAGGTAACATATCCAGAACATTACGGTCTTATAGTCGACCATGTGAATGCCGCAAGTTTGCAACTAGATATGGCGAGACACAGCTGATGCACCATGTACGTACCATCTAAAGCGTATGAAAGTACGCGCATAAGAGAGGGGCGCTTAGACATATTAGGCGGGATAAGAGGCTTGACGTCGTTTTAGCCATATAAGGCATGCTTTAAATATACACAAACTTGGGAATATAACCTCATCAATCGACATTATACACATACTCCGGCGCAAGGAAACCCGAAGCATTAAACGCACGCCTGTCTGCGACAAAGTCTTTCAACTGTTCAAAGTTGCGACACTGTCGTACGACACCGCTTCCAAGATGGGCGTTCATTTTGCCCTCGGCCGGTTCTATAGTCGTGTCCGCTGAGCAAGTCAAGCTTTGCTGGAGATAGTCGAAGCAATGTGACAAGTGAACTGCACGGTTCTTCGCAAGATCGAATGGTTGAGCGTCGTCAGCTTGGGAATAGTATGCTCGTCGTATGACGTAGAGGCAGTGTAGTTGATGGAATACGGTAGGTATGGAGACTTGGGAAGCAAGACTCTCATCTTTGAAATAGCCCAGTCCGTCTGAATTGCAATTACCGCATGTTAGTGATTGAATCATAGAAGTTTTGGCTGTTTGGGGCCAGTAGGACTTACTAGGAACCAAAGAGTCCCAAATCGGTTCTGAGATCTGTCCTGCACCCTCTCCCTGAGGGGGCTCCTCAGAAAACGGCGTAGGATAAGTGAATTCTCGTGGGATACTCTGCAGCGGTATGCGCGGCGCAATGTGACTGAATGCATGGCAATTTCTGATCATGGCGTGAACGCGTATGGACATCAAACCCGCAACAAAGCCCAGAATAGCTGCGAAAATCATCCAGCCCATAGTTGATCGCCTCGATGGAGCTTTCTGGTCACTAGATTCTTGTAGGGGATAAGTCGGAGGCCCATCCTCTAGAGTGTCGCTCGATCGCGAGTCCAGAGGTTCATACTTGGGCGGTCTATCGTGCTTCGAGAACATGGTTGCTGAGTTCGTATTTGCTGCTAGGTGAGTATAAAGGCAATAGCTGATCAATCGTGCCAGACAGAGATTTTGTCCGCGACAGGAACGATATTCATGCCCCGGTTTCGAGGGGTGCAAACGTTAGTCGGAAGTTGGCCGATGCGCCGCCAGCACCCTAATTATAGGAAACACTGGTGTCTGCATCCAGGGAGGGTTTAAGTATCGACTAGCCTACCATGTTGTCCACTAGTCTCGCTGTCGTTAGCTTCTTACGCAGCCTCTGAAATCACGGCTGTGCCCTAATTACGTCCGTAAGTTGACGCAGAACCAACGGCTAATTATCGGTACCACGGCGCTTGTGGATCTCCGATCGGTCTAACTGGGATGTTGAAGTTTTACACCCAGTGTTTTAGGATGATAATTATTCCGCCAAAGCCGTGTCCTCAGCAGGTCATTCTAACTGAATGTGGAATGCAGGGCCAGGTATCATTCCTTTATGTATGCCTGCATAGGAAGATTTGTGAGCACATGTTTAAGCTACCACGCGTTTTGATCCTGATCTTGTCCCGTCCCTAACCGCTTCAGATCAAAGAGATCCGGAGCTAAAGATCCACTGATCTAGCCTCAATTCATTGCGCGGCCGTTCTTGGCGTTTCTACCCCAGAATAACAGCGATGGTCCTCGGAAGACATTGCCACTGAAACTACAAAGATCGAGATACATCGGTTTCAGAAACACAGAGCTGGGAAATACAGGTATTGATGAAGCTGGATCGCAGATCGCCCTAAACCATGATCAGAGTCAATGGAGCAGGTAATCAAAACACAGGAATCTCGGAGATCCGAATTTAGTGGATATCATGATTTCGCAGGCAGGCCGATAGATTCGGAATTTCCGATCACCTTCTCTTTATCGCATTTTATTTCTTTTCGCCTGAGAACCCAGTTCAAGGGGAGGAGGAAACAGACATGCGATGTGCCCCGGTCGAAAAAGCCCAGTATGGCCTGGTATCAAACTAAGCTACTTGTAGAATACTCTCCCATCTCTTGAAAAGTCCTAACGTGGCCTTTCACAGATTCAAAAAGTCTACCTGATTCTCTATCTGGACTCTGTTCCATTGTCTGAAGACAGCGATCGAGCGCCCACGAAGTCGACCAGGTCAAATAAGCTCTTCTTGTAAAATCGCTGCTGCGTCGTGCGATTCACCACCTGCATCCCAAACTGCTGACTGTAATCGCCAAACTCCCAGTTATCAGCCCAGGACCAGGCCAAGGCACCCATAACATGTACTCCATCCTCATGGATTGCCTTGAGGATCTCAGACATAAAGGAAAGATAATATATACTGCGTGGAGTATCGAACTGCTGGTCCGACAGTTCCTTCTCGGCCTCAGCAAACACCGGGAACCCGAATTCTGTCACAAATACAGGATGACGGAAAGTATTCCATAGGTAGTTGAGGTATTCCCGCAGGTATGTCGGGGTGATATACACATAGCTTTGAGAACGATATCCGATATTCCAGCCATATATGTTCTTTGTCTCTTGCACGACACAGTAAGGGAACAAAGAGTTTGCGACAGATTGGTTGGCTGCACAGGCATCAATTCCCCTAGCAGGTTGAGATACTACCGTGGCGGTATATGGATCAATCCCGAAGAAGTCCGACGTATTGGCGATGTAGGAGAGTTCCTGCGTCCCCAGCGGCTTCGCACCGGGAAGAGTCGTAAGGATTGAATCAGGGTACTGCTGTCCCAGGAAGATGGGATTAGCAAAGAGCCCCAATTGCATCTCCTGAAATCGGTTGGCAGCTTCCACATCGCTGGAGTTCTTGGGGTTGCGAGGGACGCCGAAATTATCATTGAACTTGATGCCCATTTTCCCGGTTGCTTTTAGTTCATCATGGTAGAAGTGGTACACTTGCGCATGCGCATGTACGACATTATTGGCTCCGGCAAAGTTAAACGAGTATAGTAGGGGTTCATTAAACGTAATCCAAATTGGTACTCTGTCAGCAAAGTGAGAAAGGACAATCTTCGCGTAGTTGACGTAGGCGCCCACAAAAGTCTCGTTCTGGTAACCTCCATTATTATACCCAATATCCGGGCGCGCAGTGAAGTTCTCGTCGCTCGATACAAATATCCATGGAGTGTCGAAGTGGATTAGCGTCACTATTGGCTGCATTCCAGCATCAAGGACTGTGTTTATCAGGTCGTCGTAATGTTTAATGCCCTCTTCGTTGACTGGAGATCCTGGAAGTACAAAAGGCAGAATTCGCGTCCACGGAATCGAAAAGCTATAGTATTTTACTCCCACAGCAGCAAGTCGTTGAATGTCTTGCTTGTACAAGTAGTAGTTCTCATTAGTCACGTAATCCTTGGGCTGAGATGAGTTCGCCAATTTCTCCAGGATTGCAGGGCTTCGGCCTTCCAGAGCCACGGCACCTTCGACTTGAGCAGCACTTCCTGCGACGCCGAAGATGAAGTCGTCTGGAAAGTTATAACAGTCTATTGGACCGAAGTAGTCTCGGGGCGGCAAAACCAGGTCAGCACTTGGAACCGGTGTGGGAGAAACTGTAGTCGAATACAGTCCGGTAGTCGTGTAGTTCTCAAGTTCCACTTGCTGCCAGAGTGAAGACCAAGCTGCTTGACCATATGGGTCATCCGTATCCGTTTCTGTAATGAGTGTGTGACCAGGCAGCCAATTGCCCCATGTTGTGGTAGCTGGGGCTGCTGTTAGGAGCTTGACAGCAGAAGAATACGGTGGTGCATATGTTCGAGTTGTGGTTGGAGCGGGTGCTGAAGTCGCATATCTACAGTCTATTAGCTGCTATGGTGCACCACAGCTGCATATCAAAGAAGCTCACCGAACTGTCTCTTCCAACGCATACGAGAATGGCTGGAAACGATATTGAGGCGAAGAGGCCGGTTGTGTACACTGCGGGCGATCAGCATAACCGATTGCCGTAATATACAGCTGCTGTGCCTTCACAAGTGCGACTAAATGAATGGCACTTGGCCAAAAGGCACGCATCTTTTCTGGTTAATTGATGAAAGTTCCCCAGTCTAGCCTTATGAAAAGAAATAGCATGGAGGAAGGGGAATCCCATCCCATACAGACACTACTCGACTGTACTTATACAGAGCACCGGCAATCAGCCGCGTCCTAGCGGACTTCCAAGGCTCGTGAAGCACGGCATGCATGCCCCGTATCGATTGAGCCAGCTCTTCTGTCTTCGTTATGGAGCTTCAGTTCCCCAGAGCGAACCCCACATATCCATAATGATACTTACCGCAAATAGAAGTTGGCTGAGTAGATCCGCGGGGGACTTGTATATAGTCTCGATCGTAGCCCTATGACAAACCTATGGTATGTATTCAATCTTAATCTCAATCTCCTCCTAGCTAGTAAATGGGACCACGAAATATTGGCTATCGTTACGGTATATCTTCCCTCGGTCGCCAAAGAGTATCCTGAATCTTTGATCAAACAACCAAGTCCACCTCGTACGTGCAATTGCCTAGTTATACACCTGTGGGTCCAAACGAGTTTCCCCGCAGGAACGGAATATATATTCCTCACCAATATCGGCGCGGAGAGCCTTCTGAACTAATGGAGGCTCCGGCAGCTAGCAGAACAGGCGCCAAGATGCTTAGTGCAAGGCCGTATTCTTGCCCAATAGTCCTACATGGTCTGATCAAGCAACAAAGATCTACCAGGGGCCGAAAGTTCGAGAAGAAATCTGGCGACGTCCTTTGTAATAGGATCTGTGTAGTATGGAAGAAGTTAGTACATAGGCTTATGGGCACCAGGTCCAAAGATTAAAGAATGTAACAGAATGTACATATGCCTTTCACGAGGTGTCTTTTCCATGCTTTGGTATTTTGTTAATAACTTATATTTGTATATGATGTACATCAAAGTTCTCATTTGACATCCATCAGCCTAGTCCCTTGGTTAATATGACCAGAATCAATGCATTGTTTATGTTATAACTCCCAATCAGGATTTGATATCATTTCATTCCTGACTGAGGCTTTGTATTATCCTATTATATGCTACCTCAATATGATTTAGAGCTAATGATTTTTCATGGAAAATGCAGTTTAGATACCCACATGGAAGGCAGCTTCCAACTGATAGCCAGATATCTGATGTTTGAGGTTGAATCAATAGTAAATAGTGATTGGATTTCTCCAACTAGGACAAACCATCTACAATATAAGTTATTTTGTTGATATACGTGAATATAGGATGGCCAACATGACTCCGCGGAGTCTACCGTTCAATATATTTTGCATTAACTCTGTAGACTCATACAAAGAACAGTCAGGGAGCAGACATAGAATCATATATATAGAGCTAAAGGTATAAATAACCTTATATGATACCAGCTCTGAACTCACAGTAATCACAAATTCAGAAGATCCTCATTCCAGCAAGAACAAGTCTACAATATGGTCAACTTTACAACAAAATTCAAACATACATTTAACAAAAACCTACATATTGACAACATGTGCGGGTGGAGGTGTGTTCACTTTGCGGACTGCGATCATGAAGTCGTTTTTGATTATATACGGTGCCCTGTGGCCCTGGCGCGGCCAAACCAGGAGTTGTGTGTTCCACAAAGTGGAAATTTGAGAGATCTCCCACGGTTCCTTGATGTTCAGGACTCGAATCTGCCTGGATCTTGCCCTCGTTGTGCAGGCGAGTCGCCACCAAGCTCCCAATTCTCTCAGGGATAAAATACACGGTATTTTAGTATGATATTGGGCAAGCGATATCTTTTCCACAGAGCTAACGGTTTTCTCATTGATTGGTAGGAGGCATAGATTGACGTCTCGGTTGCTACAATGGAGTTCTGGTGGGTATTCGGGCTTGGCCCTTGATGATGTTGGATACAGGCTGTACCATATTCTAGACGACAGATTGAATTAAATGCCTGTTTCCCTTATTCCTCGTCTCTGATCCCTAGTGGCCACCTTAGTAACCGAGACGCTCTAGTCCACAAGCTTGGGCTTAAGTATCACATATGTAGATAGACAGCTAACTTATTGCTGGCATTCATAATTACTGTCATTCAGAAGACTGTTTGTAGATAACGAGAGGTTCCCGTCAATAACAGCAGAAATTGCCCAAGGCATTACACAAATCGTTTTTCATAGAAATACCATTTCACATATAACATACATATAACATACATCTCGAAGGCTCATTCTGGCGAAGAGCAGCTCGACACCAATTCCTGAACGAAGTCGGGACAGTCTGCTTAATATTGGTTGCAATTAAAAGGCCAGCGACCATACTCGAGACACCTCCAGAATGCTTCCCGCATCTGGTCCGCATCATATATATAACCCCATACATGGATCAGCAGTCATTTGCAAATAACATACGCGTTCAACAGCCCTGGTATGATGCTTCCATGGCCGCTGGGTTCCGACAAAGCTTAGTCCATGATCAGGACGAACTAAATCGCCGAGTAGCGGCAAAACACAACTCTCTGACGCAAGGATCTTCGTTTAAAGAAGCCCTCGGGCAGCCCAGCTTTCAACGCGAGCGTCGTCTAGCTCATTTACCTCAAGGAGGTCTTGCAGCTTTTTTCAGGAGATCCAGCCGCTCCTCGGACTCAAAAGCCTCGGTAAAGCTCATTTTTGAGATGAGAATGTAGGATAGAAACGGACGGCTCGATAATATTGAGAAGGCAACCTGGGCCCTTCCATGGACAACCTGCACCTGCACTCGAGATATCTAAGAAATTTGTTAATACTCGTTACATTATTTGGACAAAGCAGGGCGGGCGGACCTTACCTTCTATGGACAAGATGGAGATGATATAATATGATATGTGTCATAATCCCTTCCTTGGTCTGAAGTTTTCCGATGTGTCCAGCCTCTCAAGCAACAATCAACATCTCTCGGAGAGGGAAAGGTTGTTGTTGTCTATGAGCGATCGGTCACAAGAAGGGTAAGACAACAATGGGACTGACTATTTATCACAATGGATTCCGTACCATCCTACACATAGGAGACTGAGAAAAGACACAGTGGCCAATGTGCAGGATCATTTCATCGAATATCTATAATCCAATCTTCTATTCGTTAACACACTCATAAATACCAAATTAGATGCTCAGATTATAAACTTACATTTCAGGGGTAACCCTCTTGCCTTCAAGAGACCTGATTGTTGGATTTATACACGCAAGAACCTCCGAAATAAATTACTGCTTCTATGCCTCCGAGCATTTCGATATGTCCCCAGTACGATAAGATATCAAATTGTTTCCAGATTTCTTGGTGAAGGTTCTCGACTAAGCCAGTCGCGATGGCCTTAGAACAAGGAATAATAGCATCTGGTTGAATAGAAAGTGATATACACTCCAGAAGAGCGAAGATTTCATTCTCCAGTCCTGCGTTGGACCCGGCCATCCGTTACGGGCCTGAATCCACGCATCTCCCCCCCGTGGTTTCCGAAGTTTGCTTCCAGAGATTCTTGGGCATTCCACTGGCCGTCATGCAGCGCAGCTAACATGTCCAGAGCCTGCAAAAATGACACCAGAGAGGTGTTTACCCCAGACTCGGCCCTTCTAGTAAATTTCGATCTCCCTTTATAACCAAACCGTGGGAAGGACCTGCTGCTGTTGCACCACGCCACTGGCACCTTGAACAGTGTATTCTGGTTCCAGTGGGCAAACAATCTGCAGTTGGCTGGGCACTGTCGCAGTCGCAGTAATCCTCTGGGCATATGCTTGGAACTCCGGGTTGGCTATGAAGAGCAGCTTTGGCCGGGCCCAATGGTTTTACCTGTTGGGCGACTTGCAGCGATTTATGTATATAGTTCAAGTCCTGGAGCGGTTCATGGGTGAGTGGCAAGTCTCAATGGCCACGGCTTTAGCAATGGGAGATGATACTTACGAATGTCGTTTGGTACCCGTTCATGGGCACAAGCGTTGCGTTGCGGGATACGTCCCACGAGACTAAGGAGGGGAAATGGGGTAACGAGTATAGAAAAACTGTATCACGTATATATCCATCAAGACAGAAACCGTGATCTTTATAGGCTCATGACCTGTTGAATCCTCAAGCATGGAAGCAGAAATATTAAAGGGACTTGGTTTCTTCATTCTAGTTAGGGGGACTGAAGCCTATATTTATCTTCTAGCCATACAAAGAATTAATCTAGCAGGTTCTATCTATGATTAGAACCCTGCTGAAAACAGATGGTATGACAGATCATATGGCGTTTGCTTTGTGCGCCGACGGAACCTCCTACCCGTTGCGGCTTGTTGCACTCCATGTCTTGGCTATAGAGCGGCGGCGATGGTTCGTCGTAGCGGACTGATATACCTCTGAATGGAATTGAATTGTCCCCCGCAAGACTGGGATTCACCTAGTATCAAGCTCGCAAGCTGATTATTCCCTATTGCTGCTCCCTCACTGCGAGGAAGTGGAGTAGATACCCGGGTCGTTTTCGCTCTATTTGCTCAATCACTCGTCAAATTGATCCAATAATTGCTGTCTAGATACACATAGCCGCCCTCCGTTTCGCCCAGCCCGCCGGAATGTCACTCAGTTTAGACTCTAGATACAGGAATATTCAACTATACAACACGCCGCCAACGCCCTCGACGTCAAGAGACGCATAAGTATACGGGGATAAATATAATGAGTTAATACGGCCAAGAACCCGGGTGGCGGGCAGGAAGAATCAAAGTAACGGACGAGAGTGAAGAGGAAGAGTAAACCCTGTCCGGTCGGTTTCGTAGAGTATGCCAATAGAAGGAAATCCATGACGCATGACGCATGTGAACATGGTTCATCTCATCGGTGCCATTTGTTTCAGGTTGTAGGGTATCGACTGCGCGAGTATCATTGATCCTCGATTCAAGTTGGGAAGCAACCAGCGTATGCTTTTTTGACCTTGCGTGGTTCCGCTCAGTTTTCTGAAGATTGAACTGACGCCTCGCTACTGTTCGGTGTCTCTGTCTTGGTCTCAACAGCGGAGGCAGTGGCCCCTGCGTCAGATTCAGACGATGTCCCATGGAGCTTAGACTCGGCGACTTTCAATCGATGCTGCGTGTCTTCCAGCTCCTTCTTCAACGCTTTGATGTAGTCAATGGCCATTTCAACGGTGCTGGCCTTGCTGATCGCCGGGTTCCCGTTCTTCTCCTTTTCGGCATTCTTCGCGCCACCGCTAGGACTGTCTTTGGCCCTCTCCTGCGCGAAGCCGGGGGGTAGCAAAGTTTCAATCTCTTTCAGGGCAGTGTTGATTCTATTTCGTCGGCCCTGTTCTGCAAGCTTGTGATTGGTACGCTTGGAACTCAGGTTCTCAGCCAACGTCTCTGGATATGACACTCCTGGCAAGAGAGTGCCGTCCAGAATATGCTGATAATTAGACTTGGACGCCAGATATAGTGCAGATGTTTCTGTTGATACCCCTGAAATAGAAATTAGCGTTTACTCTGCAAATATCGCTTGACAATGAGCACTTACCGGCCTCACTACGGACCAGTGGCTGAATACTGGGACTGATCCTCGGCCGCAATGCCGGACTGATCTGTGAGCTCACGCTCTGACGTTTTCTGATGCCAGCCTTGGGGTCAGGCTTTCTCCCCACTGGTCCACTGGGAGACGGCATTGGGCCGGTGCGCGGACTGGGGGCGACAGAGGCGGAAGCCGCTCGATCCACAGCGGATCGGGGCTCCAACGACGGGGTCCGTTTGGCGGACGTGGTAGGAGTGTTCTCCCCGCTACGCACAGCAGTATCGATGCGAGTTAGACCTGGCCTGTTATCTGCGGCAGCACCAGGAAGCTGGATATCCTCCATCACCTCATCCTGCTGATTGTTGCTGGGGACCAAGCTAGCCTGGCCCCTAAACCGCCCGGATGGATCTTGAGCATGCTGCGCCTTCTGAATCCGCATGAGCGTGGCAGGCGTTACGACTGCGTCGTTCTTCGGTTCCGACGTCTGCGGCTCGATTGCAGGCGACTTGCGGGCTTGAGGGAGCGCTGGAGGAGGCATCAACGGCTCCGAGAGAGGCTCGGGAGACACGGAGTCCTGTGAGCTCTCTGTGCTTCCAAACCGCAAATTACTGCTTCCATTCGTGGGTACCCGGGGATCTTGGCTGAGCGCATTGGCAATCTCCTCTGACTGCAGTTGACTGCTAAGAGCTTGCTTTCTGCGTGTCTGGGCGCGCACGACGGGAGACTGCTTGCTCGCACGCCCAGCCACCCGCGTCGTAGCAGAGGGACGGCGGCGCTGCTTTCTCTGCAGTCCGGGGGATGCAGGGGAGGATACGGGCACCCCATTGGCATCGACGGGGGAGTGTATGTAGCCCATCTCCTGGGCCTGGGTGGTGTGGAACGGGTATCCCGAGTTAGAGCCTCGTGCCTCGAGGGCGGGCGAGGTCAGCGGAGTGAAGTATTCGCCTGGGATGGTATATTCGGGCAGTCGGAATTGAGTTTCTAGCGGGGTCATTGCTGGAGAGATCAGGGGCGTATAGAAAGCCTGCTGCGAATTAATACTAGAGTTCTTGGTTTCGTCGTTGATATGCATTTCTTGTCTTACCTGGTCATCGTTGACACGGCCATATCGATCATACATCTCCGTGTTCTCCTCCACCCGCTGGGGATATCTGGCAGCACCGCCGTGCAGCTCAACACTGTTGGGAGTCGGGGGGACCATTGGCTGGCCTGGTGCATAGCCATGGTGAGGATGCTGCTGCGACGGCTGGCGACAGAGCTCTTGTTGGTGCTGGTGCTGTTGCTGTTGCTGTTGCTCTTGGAAGAACGCATTGTCGACGTTCATACCGTTGTAGGACTGGCCCTGGCTCTGGCCCTGTTGGGACAGGTCCATGGGCAGATCGCCCATCATGTGATTGTACTGCGAAGATTGACCCTGCGCGTCTGTGGCCATGCGGTTCATGCTTTCGTCGGCCATCGTGGTCGCAATGGCATGGTTGGATGCGTGGAGGCCGCTCTCCGGCTGAGCGGAAGAATGGCCATCGAGGTCGGGGAAATTGATGCCAAACTCGAGGAAGTTAGAGAACTCATCACCGCCGGTCGCAGAGACGAGCGATTCGTCCTGCATTTGGTCCTGCCACGACATTGTGTCTTGGTTCATGGCCGTCATCGTGGCAGTCTTGTAGAAGGCGCAATTTTCGACGAGAGGTTGTCTCTTTTCTTCCTTTTTGCTGTGTCGTCTAGATCTATTGCGATTCTCGCCGGGCCGTCAGCTGAGGGGGCCGCAGGTGGCTGCGGCTTCGACAGGAAGAGGAATCAACGCGACGAGTCGATGTTCATAGCGCAACCGACCACACCACGCAACGAGATAGATGGAACAATCGAGATGAGGTTATTGAGAGGAATGAATCTGGTTGTGGGAGAAGATGCGGTTGACTGTCTTCTCGGGTGTCCGACTTGGCGCAGATTCGGGGGGAAACGGGCTGGCTGGACGGGACGAACCTGATGACCAGCGGCAGTTGGATAGTTAGTCCGTTAACGAATTCTTCTATTCTAGTATCCGGACTCCATATCGCTAACACCATGGCGTTCTTAGTGTCCCGACAGCCCAGGGCACCAGGCTAGATTCCATGGATCGAGGCCACTAAGACGGCTCTGCTCAACGGTGGAATCGCCGCAAAAAGTTTACTAACGTCGTCGCGAGCATGGGACGCCGGCATGCTCGAGCTTGCCTCGTGCATGCGGGGGCACAGCGACTGTCCTCTTGGTCTCTTCGATCGGCACAGCTGGTTGGGAGATCTACTGCCAGCTGCAGGATTGATTGGAGTTGGGGCTACGGAGTATATCCAAGTGCAGGAAGCTGTCGCAGGGGTATTATTCTTTTCTGCTCGTTTATTTTTTTTGTCTATTTTCTTCGTCTATTTTTCCGTCCATTGTGCCTGGTTCTTTGTGAAAAGATTGCCTCCGGTGTCTCTTTTGGCTTTGGGCTTTCTGCTATATTGCTGCGATGTCGACCGTCCGTCAGCCACATCGCCTCCTCCCAGCCAATCAGCATCGCATATCTCTGATTTCCTCTTTGGGCCACACCCCTCTCGGGATTACACTATATCCGATACTCCGTGTACTACTCCCAAAACAGTATAGCGTATTTCTCTCGGTCTTGAGATAAGCCGCGATAAGCGGACGGACAACCATTTGACTGTCTCTCTCTCTAGTGTTATGGTAGGAATATGGTAGTATTATGGTAGGAATATGGTAGGATTGGGCAGAGACATCGCCGCATCTACAGCTACTCTGCTTGTCATTTGACGAGAGATCCGCTGAAGGGCTGGAGCACATAGACAGCGTCTGCTGTGGTCTGGTCTGGGGAGCTGGGTTCAGTAACGCTTCGTATTTCGTATCATGCTTATCGTCTATCTGGGCATGTAGGCTGTCTATAATATCGGAACAGGCTGGAGTTCGAAGCAATAGCCCATAGATATGTAAATTCGAGCCTGCATAATAATACCATAGACACTAATCTCAATCATCCAGCACGGTTCCTGACTGCCAAGCGGGTGTCTCTCGCCAGCTCGACGCGGGGTTGGGCTGTCCAGTGACGACTCCGAGTGACATGACCAGCATCATCAAACCAGCCCGACCAGCTGCTTCTCCATCACATCAATGAGCACGCCTCTTCATCTTGCTCTTTATCGTTTTAATTCTCTTCTCCGTCTGGCACCATGAGGCCGGTCGTCCCTGACGTGCTCCCGTCTCACTCCCGCAAACCCTCCGTCGTGGAGGCTGTTCCGCCCTGGTCCGATCCCCGCAGCGCTGCGCCCACGACTTTCTTCCTCTCCCGCGACGATGGCCATCGTGATAGCTCCCCGACGGATCCAGAGGCCACTCGAGACAGCATGTACGGGGTCCAGAGCTTAGAGGAGACCCTGAACAGTCTCTCTGCGTCCGAATCCAGACCTCCGCCCGAAGGAGACGCCATTCCGGATGCCCACGAGGATGCCAACGACCCTCCAACAATCACACGGAGGTCCACCCTGAAACCCTTCGACTGGCATGACGACCACCGCCAGGAAGCATCCTCACGACCCATTACACCCTTGAATCTGGGCTCTCTCGAAGACCCTTCCTCACTGCCCAGCAGCCCCAAATCCACATCCAACCTGTCCCTGAAGCCGCTCGACGATATCTCCATCACCGATGAGATCAGCAGCCAGGCCCTCGCGTCCGGCGATGAAGAGGAGCCTGTGGACACGCAACCACTCCCGGATAGTACCTCCCAATTGATCATGCCTAGCATTAAGATGCCCTCTCGTCGACCGTTTACAGATCGGGGGAAAACCATGGGCCGTCTCAAGGTCCTAGTGGCCGGGGCAGCTGGTAAGGCGATCCCGACATACTGAGAGTCTTGATACCAAACTAACCCCACCCAGGATCTGGCAAAACATCTCTGATCAAGTCCATCGTCCAGGCTTGTGAAGACATCGTTCACGTTGATCCACTTCCGGCCCCGCTACCTCCGCAATCCACCCGCTCCCGCTCCAGGAACAGGTCTAGGCGGACCAAGTCGAGCCCGAGCATTTCAGAAGTCTATGCCAGCACAAAACCGTATCCCTCATGGTGGTCCGATCTGGAGGACTCCCGGGTCCTCCGCAGGCGAAAGAGCTTAGGTGATGTCGTGCTTGAACGCAACCTCTGTTTTGTCGATAGCCCCGGAACGGGGCTCACACGTGCCGCGCAGACCGACTTGGTCATTCAGTATATGCATCAGCAGCTGGTGCGGGCCATGGCTGCTTTTGATAGCGTTAATGCCGATCTACAGGGTATGCTAGGCGGAAATGGAGGCTCTCAGGTAGATGCCATCCTGTATCTCATCTCTGAAGGTGTGCACGTCCTTTTACTCAATGTTGAGACGCAATACTAATTCTCCCAGACACACTATCCGCCGATACAGAGTGTATCCGGAAGCTTTCTGAACTCAGCAACGTCATTCCTGTCATCTCAAAGGCTGACCTGCTCACCCCCTCCCAAATATCATCAATCAAGCAATCGTTCCACGCCCAGGCACAGAATGCCGGCATCAAGACCTTCCTCTTTGGGGATCTACCGCCCGAACATTATGACGTTCCTCGCTCTCCGTTTGCGGTGTCTTCAGCCCTGTCAAGCGATGACGACAATATGGACGCAAGTGTCCTCATGAGCCCGGACTACGTGCAACCGCTGGCTCGATCAGAGCTCGGAATCTTAATAGAGAAAATGTTCGATCACGAGAACTTGTCCTGGCTGCGACACTCTTCAGCAAAGAAACTCGCACAGCATCGTGCGATTCCTCAGAAACCCCTGTCCGCACAGAATGCCTCCCTGTCCCGACTAAGTGCTTCTGGGTATTCGTCGCCAAGCACCTCCTCAGTTCCAGAGGTTCTGGTCTCCTACCCTGGAGATGGCTCGTCTAGTTATACCCTGGCGCGGGTCTCCGACTACACCCAGCGCGAGGAAAGGATGGCTCAGGTACGGTTGGCCAAGTGGGCTGCAGACCTACAACGCAGTCTGCAAAACGAGCGAGAGAGATATGCCGCTCTGGCAAGGGGTGAGCGGGCTGTCTGGCTGACGGAGCGACTCAACGAGTGTGTCATCGATGGAACTCTCGTTCCAATCACGCAGACCCCTGGATTTTCTGGGCTGGGAGCCACCGCTGAAAAGTCCAGTTGCCACCACCTCGTGCGAACAGGAAGTGGACGGAAGGCAGACTACTGCGTTTCCAGTCTCAGTCCTCACGATCCTTTTGGACTGATGTTGTGGAACGATGATCTCAGACGAAAGGGCTGGGTCACTATCCAGGTGGTAGGCAGCTTTGGTGTTGTAGGGGGTTTGGCTCTCTGGCTCTCCAAAAGCTGGGGGGTATCATCCCAGAGCCTGTCAGACTGGCGCTTCAATTGGTTTGGCAGTGACTAGCTTATTTACGAGGATTGGGAAGAGTAGTCATCTTTCAAGATATCCTCTCGTCTTGTGTCGAGTTTAATTAGGTCACGTCATTTAACTCGATGGCAACCCGTCTGATTCCTTTGTCTCGATCTATTCTTTTTATATCCTCTCGTTCAATTTCCGTCAGTTCTCATGTGCTTCGAATATCATTGTCAGCATGCATGGATGGCACGGCAGGGTTCATCATTCTCATCATCGGACTGGCGCATTCGGATCATACTACACCTTCTTTTCTATATCCACTCGATCATTCATGTCTGTTTGTCTCTGTCTAATCCTGCTTTTGTCCATTGGTCGGTGTCGGCTATCGGGACTGGCGTTCCTGTCAGTCATCCAAAAGGCACGGTGGAGTCGTGGTCTATTCCGGGAGTTAGCAATACAATACCCCTGGTGCAAGGACTAGGAGGCTCTGTTTAGATGTTGATCTTGAGAAATCAAATACTGTGAAACAGATGTTCATTGCGTAGCCCTCTTCCAAAGGTTCTATTTATTCTCTACTCCCGAGATTGCAATTACCTAGCTCATTCAGAGCAAATATTCCCTCGCCCCAAACACCACACTCAACACTCCATACACCCCTCTCAGCGGCCACAGCTCCTTAATCCACGCCCAGACCCCTGTTCTCCGTCCAGCAACATCCTCCTTCACCCTCACCTTCTCCCACAAATCCGGCAAATACTCCGCATGATACTTCTCCCTCAACCTCCGATACGTCTCTCGATCGTAGATCTCCCAGAACTCCTCTTCCGTGTAGTACGTATGCGCATACAGACACTTCTGCCCGCCGAGCGAATGCACCTTTTGCTCCAGACGGCGGTTATACGCCTTGAAGGCCTCCGGCGACGAGCCCCATGGACACGGACCCCAGATCCCGACGTTGATGAATTCGGGTGTTGGGTCGTCGTTTTCTTTTGTCTTCTCCTGTGTGCCTTCGGCGAGAATAGGCCCATAGCCTTTCGTATTATAATTCTGTTGCTGCTGCTTCTGCTGCTGTCTATCCCCAACTCCACTCGCCCCCTTCTCCTTCAACGGACAGATCCACAACGGATAAGACCCAAACTCCACATCGAGGTAGTCCACGAACTCCGCCAACTGATCGCTCGGCACGCCGACGTCTTGGATGACGTAGCGCTTCGCGAGCCCGCTCTTATGTAGCGCGTGGTACATGACGCGGGTGTGCATGAACGGGTCTAGCAGCCAGCGCGTTAGAGCGTTGAAGGGCATGAGGAAGTACGCGAAGGAGTACTTCCCGCCCCAGAAGGCGCCGCGGTCGTACCGGAAGAAGTAGTCTGTTGGGGGGATGAGTTCAGTGTGGATGGGAGTCTGGGTCTTTGACGGTGGAAGTGATGATGATGATGATGATGATGATGATGATGATGGGGTTGACTGTTTGGGATGTTGATATTGATATTTGCCGAGGACATCTTCAGCATGTATATAGAACCACGGATCCCGGGGCCGGGTGAATCGTTGAATTGGGAGAGCACTTGTTTCTCCTCTATCAGCCAGAAATCCAGCACACACCACACCTCGATCTTTCCCGAAGAGGATCCCGTCGAGATACTCGTATGTCGCATCTGCGGCAACTTCGTTGATCTTCGCCCTCATCTCCTCCGCGCTCGAAACGGGGAAATAGCTCAATTGCACGAACGGCTTCGCATCGCGCAGCTTTACTTCCAGACATGTCGTGATGCCCAGCGTTCCGAACGAGGACGCCGCGCCGTAGAAGAGGTCTTCTTTCTTCCCTTCTTTTCTTTCTTCTGTTTCCGATCCAGATCGATATCCAGATCCGTCAGAAGAAGGAGGATACGCCTCCACAACCTCCCCATCCGCCAACACCATCTCGACCCAACACACCGTGCGATCGAGAAACCCCTCTCGGAACGAACTACTCTCACCACTCGTCCCCGCGAACCCTCCGCCCACCGTAATGCCCGGAAACTCCATCACGACCAGCGGCACCAGGCCTTTGCGCAGACATGCCGCCACCAGCGCGTCCATGGACACGTTCGGCTCCACGAGGGCGGTTTTCTTCTCGGCGGTGTTCGTGATGCGGAGCACGCGGTTGAGGGAGCTGGTGTCGATGGTGTTGGAGCGCGTGTATGCGGCGCGCCGCGTGCTGCTGGTTGTGCCGTGGTAGATGTGGAAGGGGAGTTGGAGCGATGAGAAAGATTGGACTTGTTGCGAGATGTGGTGGACGGTGGTGCGGTGGTGGGTGTCCATGTTGACTATGATGTTCTTTGATTTTAAAGGTTCTTAGTTGGGCAATTGATGATGGAGGAATGGTGTTGAGAGTTGGAAGCTCGGTATGTCGATCGAATATTCCAATAGATCAAGACGATAGTTCGGTCCGTGGTCAGGTTGTTGCGTGTATTATCCAGTCATTTAACCGAGAACCTCGAGTCCTTCAAGGTTGAATTTTCGAAAATGGAAAAAGACAAAGCAATAGTTTCACGCGTAAGTTGTAGATATCCCCCGCGGCTTTCAAGATGTGTGGTCTGGAGACAAGTCAGCTTCACATTCTTGTCAATTGAAATAGAACTCACGATCCCAAGACCGAAATTACAAGTACAGAACTCACAGAAACAATATAAAATGGAGAGAACTCGCAGTGATATCCAGGGTAGTTAATTCCCAGACCAGCAATCACCACAGATCGGAACTATCCAACGGCTCCGTCTCTTGGGTATTGGGATATACAACCGAGGTATATGAGTAACAGGTCACTTCACTAGCTTCTCGAGTGAAGTTTCCATTACGGTATTATTCATTCAATCACGCCCTCTGCCGCTCCAATGGTGATTATCGTGAAGTGAATACATTCGGATGCAAACGAGCTCTAAGAGGCGTCGTTCCTCGCCAGGTGCCTAGCAAGGGACATTACGTATGCCGACCCCGCGGCACATGCAGTGAACATCGGCTTCAGGATACTGTTTCCTCATTGTTTAGATCTGCAAATCCAGTGAATGTACGGGTTAGGCCTAGAATCATCCTACAAACTCATCAGTGATACTCTCTTGTTGCGTCGGTCACTACGCTCCGTTCACCTTGTAGTTGAATGGTCGGTTCGGCGGACGCGCCGGAAAGCAGCGGAGACACGACTACCTGGACGAGACTTTGCTGTAGATCAACCTCGGGATGAGATCAATGGCATCAACTAGCATTGCTACACCTACGGATTCTACTATAAGATCTACTCGTATGGTATTATATGGAGAAATAAATAATAAATGCTTTTCATATTCTACCGACAGACTCCGTCCGAATCTTCCGAGAGCACTTTCAATCTCAAGAGGCACAGCTCTCATGAACCAGTTACACACCAGAGAAATGAAGAGACGAAGCACTGGAAAACCGCTCGAAACGCCGCGTGACAAAGCACAATCAGAGGCTCTTCTCCGTCGTTCCGAAAACAAGGCGCTCACAGCGGAAACTGCTGACGCGACAAGCCGAAACATTAGGTAGCATTAATAAAGGAAATAGTACTAAAGGAAATTCATGGAACCAGTAGATGTTACACCCATTTCATCATATCGCATGGCAGCATCATTTAGTCAACCTCCTCCATGGCGCTCTCGCCAGTGGCCTCGGCGGCAGGAGCCTCCTCGGTCTTGGTCTCGGGCTCGGCCTCCTCGTCGACGTTCAGGCCGAGAGAGACCAGCTTGTGGATACGCTCAGCGAAGCTGGCGGGCTCCTCAATGGTGAAGCCAGAGACCAGCAGGGAGGTCTCGTAGAGCAGCTGGGTGATCGACTTGACGGTGCGGTCGTTCTCACCGTCAGACTCGACCTTCTTCTTCAGCTCCTTGATGATGGGAGACTTGGGAGAGATCTCGAAGGTCTTCTTGGAAGACATGTAGGAGCTCATGGAGGTGTCACGGAGGGCCTGGGCCTTCATGATACGCTCCATGTTGGCGGACCAACCGAACTGGCCGGTACGGATGGCACAAGGAGAGCCGATCAGCTTGTGGGAGACGACAACCTTCTCGACCTTGTCGCCGAGGATGTTCTTGAGGCTCTTGGCGAGACCCTCGTACTCCTTCTCCTCCTTCTCGCGCTCAGCCTTCTCCTCCTCGGTCTCCTCGAGCTCGAAGTCCTTGGTGATGTCGACGAGCTTCTTGCCGTCGAACTCCTTGAGCTGAGTCATGGCGTACTCGTCAATGGGGTCAACCAGGAACAGAACCTCGAAGTTCTTCTGCTTGAGGGTGTCCAGGAAGGGAGACTTCTGGACAGCCTTGAGAGACTCGCCAGTGATGTAGTAGATGTTCTTCTGGTGCTCCGGCATGCGGGTGATGTAGTCGGCGAAGGAGGTGGCCTCGTCACCAGACTTGGTGGAGTTGAAGCGGAGGAGCTTAGCAAGAGCAGGGCGGTTCTGGGAGTCCTCGTGGATACCGAGCTTGATGTTCTTGCTGAAGGCAGAGTAGAACTTGTCGAACTGCTCACGGTCCTCCGAGATCTCGTTGAAGAGCTCAAGGCACTTCTTGACAATGTTCTTCTTGATGACCTTCATGATCTTGTTCTGCTGCAGGGTCTCACGAGACAGGTTGAGAGGCAGGTCCTCAGAGTCAACAACACCCTTGACGAAGCTGAGCCACTCGGGGATGAGGTCGGTGGCATCGTCAGTGATGAAGACACGGCGGACGTACAGCTTGATGTTGTTCTTGGTCTTCTTGGTCTCGAAGAGGTCGAAGGGAGCACGCTTGGGAACGAAGAGGATAGCACGGAACTCGAGCTGACCCTCAACGGAGAAGTGCTTGACGGCAAGGTGGTCCTCCCAGTCGTTGGAGAGCGACTTGTAGAAAGCAGCGTACTCCTCCTGGGTGATGTCGGCGGGGTTGCGAGTCCAGATGGGCTTGGTCTTGTTGAGCTCCTCCTCCTCGATCTTGGACTCCTTGACCTTCTTGGTCTTCTTCTCCTTCTTCTCCTCATCCTCGTCGACCTCCTCGACCTTGGGCTTCTTCTCCTCGTCTTCCTCCTCCTTCTTCTCCTCTTCCTCCTCCTCGGGGACCTCCTTCTCGGTCTCCTTCAGGACGTGGAGGTAGATGGGGTAGGAGATGAACTCGGAGTGCTTCTTGACGACCTCCTTGATCTTGCTCTCGTTCAGGTAGTCGGTCTGCTCATCCTTCAGGTGGAGGATGATCTTGGTACCGCGGCCAATCTGCTCGCCCTCGGTGTCCTGGGTGATCTTGAAGGTACCACCGGCAGAAGACTCCCAGACGTACTGCTCGTCGTCGTTGTTCTTGGAGACGACAGTGACCTTGTCGGCCACCAGGTAGGCGGAGTAGAAACCAACACCGAACTGACCAATCATGGAGATATCGGCACCAGCGCTCAGAGCCTCCATGAACTGCTTGGTACCGGAGCGGGCAATAGTACCCAGGTTGTTGACGAGGTCCTATCATGTTGTTAGTCCACTGCTCTTTCCCCACTGCTCTAAATATTCCGGTTGGTTACTTACAGCCTTGGTCATACCAATACCGGTATCCCGGATGGTCAGGGTCTTAGCCTCCTTGTTGGGGATGATGTCGATGCGGAGGTCCTTGCCCGAATCGAGCTTGGACGGGTCTGACAGAGCCTCATAGCGGATCTTGTCAAGAGCATCAGAGGCGTTGGAGATCAGCTCTCGCAGGAAGATCTCCTTGTTGGAGTAGACAGTGTTGATGATCAGCGAGAGCAGCTGAGAGATCTCAGCCTGGAACTCGAAAGTTTCAGACATTGTGAAATGAGTATGAAAAAGAGAGGGGTATCTAGAAAATAATGACCTGCGTTAGCACTGGAGAAGAAGAAATTCGCTGCTCGAGAGGTCTGGATGGAGAATTTAAATAGAAATTCCGTGCCAGACGGCTCGAGCTTCTGCGACCGAAGAAACGGCGCAATCACGGAGGCAAATCACTTACAGAACGGAAGAGAAAGGTGGAGGAGGATTCTAGAGGATGAGACAAAGGTGGATAAGGGAGAACTGCAGAATAAGCAGATCAAACGGAGGATGATAGTTGTCTGGAGAAAGAAGAAGAGAAGAGTCAGAGAGGGGAAGCCTTTTGTTCTTGAAGCAGCAGCAGGCACAAAATTCGACGGGCGCTAGAGATGATTCTACAGACATCCAGCGCCTTCCACGCTCTCCGCCATCCGCTAAGCCGCTTTGGGCAGACAGCTGCCTTCGACAATAATCGCTATTCAACATTCAGTATTCAATATTCAATGTGAGCGGGCCATAGCTACAGCACTACCTCTCTTCCAGCTGCTTCTACCGCCTCCAGGAACACTCCCAGCTTGTCTGCAGCTCATTCATCTGGGCACAATCGACAGTGTGCACTCTCAAGCCCCTCCAAGCTGTCCACCTGTGCCCCTCCATCTAGAACGTTCCGCTCTACTAGTCGCCGCCGCCGTTGCCCTGGGCCACCGCGACGATTCAGGCGCCGCCCCGACCTGAAGCTTCAGCACAGACTCTCCGTTCGCGCTCCGCCCTGTCCTCCGCCAGAAATTTCTAGAGCGCTGATAACTAAATAATTGCTGACGAGCTTTGATATGTATCCTTATCACACGTGTCGTGGAACCTGCTAGTCAGTTACTAACTATAGAAGCGCACATCGACACTCTACGGTATCTCCAACAGGAGGGTGGCGCAAAGTTCGAGAGCAAGGACCTTGGGAATCAGGTGTCTTTCCACGGTTCAGGGCGCTCTGTAATAACGTGTCATGATGGACAGGGCTTGCATGGGTAGAACCGTATCCTTTACGCATGTTCTACTGCCATGCTATTCGAATATCATTCCGTGTACCACAACTCAACTAAACTAACGATATATATTTATTAGGCCATAACTTAGGAGCCACGTCTAATCTACGCGGAGACTTTTTATTGGGATACAGGAATTAGGAAATGCTGTGAAAGCAGTTTGTCCTCCAGTCTATCCCTACATTCAGTGTTTTCGAGATTTGGGGATTCTCTGGCTTCCATAATATGACTGCCTTTCGTACGTCGTATCAACATCCAGCAAGGCTAGAAGGCTTTACTACCCGAAACCATGGCCGCAGTGTATACTCCTGATTTGCAACGAATAATCTATCAAGGGCAACATGGCTCATCTTGCTAGAAAGATTCTTTCTAACTTGCTAGAATAAGATGTCAACGGAATACTATCAGAGGAGAGCCATGCCAGGATTCGAATATATCAGTAGTATGCGATAAAACAAGTGAGAATTAACGCGATGACTATATCTGCTCTCTTTGGAAGTAGAATACAGTCTACATTTCTTTCTCCATGTCCACGTGCTAGAACTATGTACAGGTTCCGTAACTAGAGCTGACGATGTCTCTGGTAGTTTATACTCACAGTTCTCAATGTTCTCCATACCTTACACGGTAGATGATCTTATAAGCAAGACAAGTATCCAGCTTGACAGATAATATACACCGTCAATATCCGTTGCTGAAGCGGAAGCCTTGATATACCGGGACGCGAAGGATCCCTGACACGACCACCACAAGAGCTCACCCCCCAACGCGTGTATATCGGCCCACTACCCCCCAGAAAATACCAAAAATAAAGACAAGAGAAGCAAAAAAGCTCACACTCGGCCACTCCTATAGGGAATCCGATGTGCTACGGAAACCCCACCTTGCTTTTGGCGGGCAGGATTTTACCATCTGAATCTGGGGATTTACGACAGTACTAATCAAAGCGATCTTTTTTCCACTTTCCTTCCGTGCCAACCCCGATTCGAACGGGGAGCCTCCAGCTATATGGTGCAATGTTTTACCACTGCGCCATCTGGACTCCCCTGTTGAAAGAGGTTGTGTTATTCTGGAATATATGGCCTGGTTCTTTGTTTGGGCGGATTGCCTGCCTAAAATGGAAGGTCATCGTCACGTGGGATAGAGTTAATGGAGAGACATATGTTGGGTATACTATCGGTACAAGATCTTAACTTAGAGCTATGGCTTCCCTTATTGACTGTCTTAGGAAACAAAACCCTATACCATGCAGAAGACTTAGGATTGTTACAGCAACTACCGAACTCAAGCTTGAAGCTTGTCAGGGACCTGCCAACTAATGCATAGAGCCAAAGGCAACATCTTCTCATGGAGATGACGACTCACGAGACGCTACTTTTTGAATTGCATGCTTCCTGTTCTCTAGTTGCACCAGATGTCTAAGGGAAGAGTATCCGCTGTTCCCTCTTTCGTATTTGACGTTTGCGGGGACACTGGCTCTCAACAGGTTACATACATATCTCGAAGCTTGACACGATGCGACAAAAAAACGCTCATTTCAAAACGACACACGCATGATGCCTCACCTTACAACTTCACCTCGAATGAGGTAGACTACTCTCAGCCCGATATAACAGACGAGGCGTCACGGAACCAACAGTAATGGAAGGCAAAATGCAGACCTACTCTGGGCTGCCCGGGGTGCGGGACCTGGTAAGATCCTCATTGCTTTCGCAAGATTGTCTTTCCAATATCTAAAGTACTGACTTTGCTCCACCTAGGATTTCCCGGAGTCGTCTCTCGTTTTCACCTGGAACTCCGACCAGTACCTAGGACTATGCGTTCATCTGGATATCTTTGCGATGGCAGTGTATAAAGAAGCCTTCAGGTCGGTTATCGATATCACCCTACCTTTGACAGCACCAGGGAAATAACCGCAGTGGGTCATTATCCTCCTGGCATCGACCGACACTGCCTGTTTGTTCTTTTATCACGTTCGAAGACACCCCCAAGGATGCCCCAGATGCGCTTCTGCCGGCCCAAGAGAGTCGATCAGCAGGGACGCTGAAGGATTGGTTCTGCGAAGACCATAAAGTGCGAAAATAGTACGATGCTCAAGACCCTGCCAATCGGAATAACCACTGCTACTATGCAGAGAATGTCTATATTAGCAACGACGCGGATGAGAAAGATGACGATCGATGCAGGAGTTAGGTCAGGAACATCATGAAGAAAGTTGAAAGATACCCTGAGGGTGCGTACCTCAGAGACTCGGACTTCCAGGTTCAACAAACGAGGTTCTGTGGTGTCATTCAAGGAGAAAGACTGGTGATATTTGAAAGACGTAGGATCCACAGGGTCGAATTTGACTATCCGGATGCTGGTGACGTTTCTGGGGTCAACTGTCTCACAAATGATCATGAATGAAAGCTGTAACTATGGACTACACTTGGAAGTTTGTTATTTCATTTGTTGAATGTGTTTTGGCAACTATCAGACTTCTAGCACCAGAATGTCTCGATATATGTACGGTTATACGGTAATGAAACTACAAAGTACTCCAGTTATATAACTTCTTGCAATCCCGTTCCACCACATCATAAGTACACTTCTCCAGTATCAATATTCTAAGCTAGCCAACCCATCTACTTAATCACCCTGACGCTTCAAAGACCCCTACTCGACAACACCCACGTGACAACAAGGAACCCCTAGTGCCTTCCCACCAACACAACACAACATATAACCCCCTGATAAAGGTTTCCTACCAGTCAGGGGGTCCAGATGGTGTAGTGGTACAAAGCTGGTCTACCTCCATCTAGCTAGAGGCCCCCTGTTCGAATCCTGGAGTGTCCATGGAAATTTCGAACGAAAAACCCTGCCCGCCATTATTGCATAGGCGGGGTTTTCGGCACACTCGCCATCTCTCGTCCTTTGGATGAGTGCTCGCGGGTGTGAGCTTTTTTTATATTCCTAAACTATTTTTTATATGGCGTTATTTGCTATTCTGTGACCATATGTTTTGCTTTTTGCTTTAGCATTTGCTCTCCTGGGTTGCTTATTTTCACTTGACGAGGCAACGAAATAGGGTTCTTTTTTGGTACTAGAGACATTTATTTCATATCTTCTATTTCCTTTCCTTCTGTAGTATCGGATGATAACATGGTCTTCGTATGGCAGCTCGATTTAAGGATAATAAAGTGACGAAACCTTGGTCTCAAGCAGAAAGTCTTGCCCACAACAGTTAGTTCCTGGCCGTCCTATCCTTACTCCGGCTATATGAATTTCCATTCCAGGCTTTCTCTTTTATAATACGTAGGATCTAGAACTTCGTCTTTAGAGGTCTCACTCTCTGTATTGTTAGTATCGGAAGATGTCGGGGAGGTTCTGCTGTTCTTCGGGACCAGTATAGAATGATAAACAATAATCGTCTCGGCCACCGCCACCTTGGGTTGAGGTCAACTTCATTTTCTATTTATAACATTTTATACTCATTGCAATCGAATAATAGCTATGCTTATGCTTGATGAAGATTAATGCCCTTGGACTCGACCTACGGCCTCCTATTACGATCAGACTGTTAATGGCAGGAGACCGACTTCTAGGGGTCCTAAAGTTATATGACAACAATGTAGTGGACCTGGCTCTATACGATGGATGAAGTATCGATTGTTCTTTTTTGGTGAGTAGGCTACTGGAAAAGCGTGGCGAGAGAACTGTATTTGTAAAGCTGAGGCAAAGATACGCCGACCACTAGTTGATATACTCGTACATACACACAACTTGAAAAATATATTTGAGGCGAATGGCAGAATTACGTCCATAACTTCAATTCTAGGTAATTATGTCCGTTGTGTTCTCTTCGCTGGTCATGAATTCCAATTGATGTGCCACGACTCCGTTTTTCCATCCCAGCCACCCCCAGAGCGAAGCCTCAAGACGAGGACAAACGCATAACTGTAAAAAGGACAAAAAGAAAAAGCCCAAATCCGAAGAAAGGGAAGAAAAGGATAGAAAATAGAAAAGGAATACATAGAAAAACCAAAGTCATCAATTTACAGACCCTGAAAATAAGAAAGGGAACAAAGACGGGAAATGTAAAAAAGAGGACCTTGGGCTCGCTATGCTAGAAAATACACGTGAGAAATCGAGAAATGACAAGAGACGGAAGAGTCGCGCATCAGGAACCGAAATAACAGCAAGGATATGATAGGAAAGAGCACCGAGTAGGAAATGAAGAACTTTTCCAACCGCTAAAATGCGAGCGTGACACATAGTCGTCACATAACACATGTCATTAAGAGGATAGGAGAATGACGTCTTCAGGCCGTTACAGCTGAAATCGATGCGCTGAATGGACCCATGTGAAGAGCATCCTTGAGGTGAAACATGATACATCATGAGAATAGGAGCTGGGCGTAATTAAAAGCATTTAAGCGGCCTGAGCCTGGCTGCGACCCTTGGGAGCAACATTTCCTCCGCGGCCACGAGGAGCGAAGCCACCACGGCCAGAGTCACGCTGGAAGCCACCACCACGGCCCTGGCTGCCAGCACGGTCTCCACGACCACGGGCGCCGCCTCGGCCAGCACTGAAGTTAGCGTTTCCGCCGTAAGCATTGGAACGGGGACGGCGCTCCTCGACGACGATCTGCTCAGTTCCGATCTGGTGAGGGTTGGCGGCGACGGCAGCAGCGTATCCAGCAGGATCGGCAAACTCGACAAAGGCACAGTTCTGCAATAAAGGTTAGACGTGTCCAGGACGACATATGACGAGATCTAGGCTACATACCTTCTGGCGGCTAACATCGAAGTACTTGATCTTTCCGAAGCGCGAAAGAGTCTGCTTCAACAGACCGGCATCGATCTTCTCGGTGACGTTCTTGATGTACGCCAAGACGTTCTGCTCCTCGCCAGCGCGAGACTGTCTCTTGCCGTGGTCGGCACCAGCAGTCTGCCAGCCAGAACCATCATTGGAGGAAGGCTGGCTGACTCCCTTCTCTGAGACGGGGGCGGAGGGGGCACCGGCCTGCTGGGGCTGCTGCTGAGGTTGCTGCTGGGGCTGTTGAGGGGCGCTAGCAGCGGCAGGCTTGGGAGGCGCAACAGGAATGACGGGAGTAGCGACTGCGGCACCGGGCTTAGATGCGATGTTGGCCCAGGTCTTGGGGAGAGCCGGAGCAGCCTTCGCTGGAGCAACATTCTCCTTCTCGGAAGCAGGAGCCTTGGCAGGAGCTGCAGCGGGTGTAGGAGCAGGGCTCTTTGGCTGCTCTTCTGTGACAACCTCTGGCGCAGCAGGAGTAGCTTCAGCTGGCTCCGTTGGTTCAGCAGCGGGCACAGGGGCCGGGGCAGGAGCCTCCGGTGCCTTCTCAGTTTCGCCGTTAGTGGCAGCCTCCTGAAGCTTCTCATCGACCTCATGCGCCGCAGCTTCGTTGTTCACCTGCGCCTCCTCCGCCGGTTTAGCGGCTTCAGCCTCCACTTCCTTGGGTGCTTCAACAGGAGCTTCCTCCTTAGTGTGGGTGGGCTCAATGGCACCGGCCTCATCGGCCACGATCTCCTCCTCCTCATCGATGAGGTAACGGAAGACATCGTTGAGCACATAGTAGCCGTTAGGCTGCTCGGCCAAAACGAAGGTCTGGACGAACTTGCGCGAAGGCTCCGATCGGTTAGAGATCTCACCAATGACGCAAACCAAAATGTTGTCGAATGAAGCCTGAGAGTCGACGTTCAGAACGCGAACCTTGCAGTCCTGGAAATCGAGCTGCTTAATCTTCTCGTGGATAGCCTATGAAGGGAGCATAAAGTCAGTACTACTCCGCACAGATCGGCTTCCATAAGGACTCAAGGGATACACACCTTTTGGCCAACCGCGACGGGCACAGACTCGGCCTCCGTTCCGGAGACGAACTGCGACCGCCGAGAGTAGAAGAGGTGAAGCTTCTCTGGGCTGCGGCTCATGGTAGTGTAATACTGTTCCACGAAAAACCATCCGACTTCATCCTTGGGAATATCATTCTTCGGGGTCTCGTTCGTTTGCGCACTCGTCGGGGTAGAGGACTGTGCAGGCTGGAAATTGGAGACATGGTTGTGGCCGTAGGGCTCGGTGGCATACGCGTGATGCGCAGCATAGTTGCCGTTGATGGGAGCTGGGGTCGTGTCGGCCATTATGGAAGGTACGTAGAAAAATCGTCTAATGTATGGAGGATGGATCGACAGGTGTTCTGGGCAGGAGAAGGTGTCTATACGGTTTCGGCGGAGAGAAGTCTAAAACTTTTTTCTTCGCTGGAAGGAAACTTCACAGCTTGTCAGTTGCTGAAGCAAATGCGCGCACACGAGAAAAGACGAAGCAAGGTCAGGTCTGACGGCAGGAATACATACAATGCAAGAGGTGATATACAGATGTAGAGAGGAGAGCAAAGAATCCCTCTCTTCACGTCAAGAAGATCTGGTCTTGTGAGGGGAAAGGATTGGGCGAGGTGCGGATTTTCGGGTCTTGGAGATGGGTCACAAGAGATTGGTAAGGTTTTGTTAAGCGCTGGAGAGAGCAATGAGGACGGGAGAGCGATGCAGAGAGACAGAAAGTCAGAGCAGGAGAGAGAAAACCCTGGATGCTGTGATGGGAAGAAGAAGATGAGAGCTGGAGACAAGGTGAGGAGTTTGTGGTAGCGTGAGTGATGGTGGTAGAACGAAGCTTCCTGGGAATTCGCCTTCAAGTCGGTGCAATTCAATTCTGGTGCGGGCGGCTCTGCTAGTGCCTGGCTTGGCCGTCCCAGCCGCCGCAGCTACTTCGGGAGCTTCCATCGTCTCGCAAAGAAGGCTTTTACATTGCATCTTTCTTTTTCTTTATGTTCTTTGTTTCCTTTATCTGCATATTTAAAGCCTCACTGTCTATATACTACTAGATCCTCCCCGTCCAGCGATTGCCTGATGGCAATTGTAGGAGCACTATTATTAATGCTTCACTCTCTTGTGTGATCCCGGAGATACAGTTTCTCCGGACCTGAAGCCCTTACGTAGATGTACTCCTTCGTAGACGATCATCGTCTCTATACAACAAGGAGTATGCTGTCAACTGAACTAACCCCAGTCTGCTGAGTACCATGAATGCTTCAGTCATCGACAATACCTCCTGACCATTTCTAAGCCTGTCATCCCAGAATGGAACGGAGAATCATGCATGTACAGTACCTAGGTACATGTCTACCGAATCTACAAGTTACCTAGTCCTAGGTGCAGATATGATATCATCCCATGGATCTATACACTTAGTCCCAGATTTTGTCGTCCCCGTAAACCTTCAAGCGAGAACAGATACGCTACCTTTCAATTAGCGAGACAAGGTGCAGAGTGTCATCCGAATTTTAACCTGCCAATATTAACTCCCACTATGGAAGAAAAAAACATGAGAAACGGGGAAAGAGAAGGCATATTCTCTACGCCAGACTGGCTTTACAGCGGTCCATCGAATTAGGCTGTACGTGAGATTTTCCATGTCATATATATCAGTAGCTGCTAACAAGTCTCTGTCTCGAAAACTGCCAGAGGTGAGTCATATTGAGATACCGTCCCTTTCATCCGGAAGGGCCACATTAACCTTTGTAACCTGTTCGTAGACACTGCAAAAACGAAAGATTCCAGATAGACAGTTCCACATTGCCCATGACTCATGAATCCGCCGAAGTAGGAGCTCTTCTCCTCATTTTATTCAGGTGTATCGATAGCATCTCTCTGCAGAATGAGAAATATCGGACATCTCAGGTCCATATCGGACAACTCAACTGAAGCATAAAAGCAAGCAGACTCATTATCTGGTAATGCTTTCTGCCGCATCTGGCCGCGCAGAGATAACAACACCCTGCTTGAGGACCCGGAGTAGACAGTGATTCAGTTTCTATTAACAAAGCTAACATTTAGAGTAGCCGACATGGTAATCAAATCCTGACAATGGGTCCCACGGTACATGTAAAACGCAGTCGAATCGGGGTAATCGCAAAAAAGATATTGAAAAGAGCTCATAAAATGCAGCAGTATCGCGGGACAAATTTCACACACAAGGAATATCAAAAACATGACTCGAGTATCTTCTCGCAATAACAAAGGCAAGAATGTGTGGTCTGGTAATGCCGCAATAATAATCTGTCAATGTGGGGTCGGAATGTTGCGTAAACATATCGACATCTCGAAGGAGATCACGGGCGTATATCGTAGATCGAATGCACTCCGGACAACGTAAGAGTGATTGTTGTTGATGGCAACCTGCCTGTCGCATAATGGGTGGGGGAATAAAGAGTTGGCGCTCGCTCAAGCATCTTCGGTAGGCGATCAGATTTGCTTCTCGTTCAATAGTGGTTTGCGCATAACGGCGTCCTGGTTGGTCATTCGGCGTCCGAGGGAACGCTCAACCTTTGCACCCAGGGCCAGTTTGTTCAAGTTGGCGGCCTTCTCTTCTGTGGGAACGAAGCGCTGCTGGTTCAAGGGCTTGTTCTCGAGGCGCTCGAGTCCGTCGGACAACTCTTTGATATCGGCCATCTTGGGATCACCGCTGGGCAAGGTACGCTCCGAGTAGGCAAGAGATGGGCTTCCGCTGAGGGTGGAGAATCTCTGAGAGTTCCGCTGCAGTGCGTCAGGTCTGGTGTGGCAAAGAAACACAGGCGGAGTGATATACGCCTTCAGGTTCAGGCGGGCTCTGGTGGAAGAACTGCGATGTCTGATCGAAAGATGCAAGAACTTACAGCTGCCATAATCGGCCTCTCCGACTCGAACGAGGGCTGACGAGTCATCTTTTCTATCTGGCGGGGTAGGTTGGAAAAGAATGAGGAGCGGTAGGAGCGGTGTGATGCCCGGTGCGCAATGACGATCAGAGTGCTAGAGGGTCCTCCCCTATTAGACACGGGATACTTAACCTCGGAGGAGGGGTGGGTGGTATGGACGACGTGCTTACCCTGGGAAATTGGACGATGGCAGATCGCTGATCGCTTGGAAAGAGCAGGGTCTAGGTGAGACGATGAGATGTCTCCGCGGTGATACAGTTGGAAATTGGAGGAAGGGAAGCGACGGGAAAAACTGGTGTCGGGGCGACAAAAACACAGGGGACGTGGAGAGAGTTAAGTCACAAGTCGTATGAGATCGACAAGTGATAAAACCAACAACAGGCCCAACAGGCGCTTCTCATGCACCACCCGATGCACAACAGCAATAATAAAATCCGCCTAAGGTATAATTGGTTATAGCCCGAACACAATAGCGTGAACGACTGCCTGCAATCGCAGGAACGGCGATTTCTCTCAACTGCCACGAGCCCGAGCACCGCGAGTCTGTAACGGCTGAGCAGGGTGGGTCAATCAGAGAAGCTGCGGAGGATTGTGCCTGGTGATGGGCGCGGGAGATGTGGTGGAGACGAAGGGCCAAGGGAACTATCGAGGCATCGAGATAGAGGACAACGGCGACGGTGGTGAACCTTGGATGTGACCTAGGACAGGGACGGTTTGAGCACAGCCTTCCAGGGGCTTTCAATGATGGAAGAAGCCAGTGAGAATATTGATGGCCAGCAGAGTAATTATTATTGTGATGGTTGAGTGGTAGGAAAAGCCGGGTAAGGGGTTCCCAGACTCCTAAACCCTTGCCTTGTCCTTGTAGGCTGATTGCCACGTGCAGCTAGTCGACCGTCAGCTCCCGCCACGCGAATGCCCCTGGCCATCTGGTGGACCTTGTCCATCATTTCCTGTCCAGCCAGGCGGATATCAACTATCCTCTGCTCCTTGCATGCTATACGGAGTATTCCAGATGTCACTGCCGATCAGGTTCAAAGAACCATGCCGCATAGATGATATACTCAAGGTATTGCGCCGCCCAATCCTTTGTTCTCCGCAGGAGACAGGTTGATCTATCAGATGGAATACATCCCCCAAATGTGCTCTATATCTTGCAATTGTCTCGCGGGAACGCGGCAGAAAAAGAAGGAGAGGAATAGATCTCATGCTGCTATGTCTGCATAGCGCGCTTATTATCACAATCCCGGGGACTCCGAGGCGAGCAGACGACTATTACAGAGCTATCCTCCGTTCTCCTGGCCGGGATCTCTCCATGCTGTGCGACCTCCAATAATAGACACTACGCCGTACTTCGCATGCTCTGGAGAAGAACTACGGATAACCGCAGACAACTTTGCCGGCAGTTCGTACTTCTGCTGCAGAGGAAGCGCCCAGGTGGACCGCTGAGCTTGTTCTGTTGAACGACCATCAGCATAATATTCCCTGTCCACCACGCGGACCATGGGTTGTGACGATCACTTGCGGGCTCGAACTAGCCATCAAAAAATCCCTGTTTTTGAGACTGCGAGTAAATGCTGTCCCTGATGTCCATTTCCAACCTTGACATCAACCGAGCAAGGGATCATCGCAAAGGAGGCTGACGACCATCCCACGTCATGGAGATTTAGGGGATCTGCTTCTCGAACAACTCTGATTCCCGAGACTGCGCCGCTGTGACTGGGTGGTGGGAGTCGTTCTTACATCTGCATCTACGGAGTATATGAACGAATGAAGTGCTGATCCCTCGGAGCACCCTCCTCTGGAGACTTGCCGTGTCGCGTGGCAGTGGGCTTCAGCCGTACGCTAGGGGGAAGTATAAAATCTTCAATCTCGTAGATGCCATGCATATCGAGAGCTAACAGTTGACCAACTGGGCCGCTCTCTTTGCTTAACCCGGCTACCCGGCATATTCCGTATAGTACAGAGTACCCTGTACAGAGCAGATTGTTCCCCATGAAGACCAGCTCCACTGGCATAACACAGGACGAATTCATGAATGTGTCCCTCGTACATGTACACTGTACGCAGTATCTGTGACTACGAATCGGATTTGGGGCTATAGCTTCCCTAAAATAGCCACAAAGGACTGAGCGTCACAAAAAAAAAAAAGAAAGAAAATAACGATAGGAAAGGTCCGTGTTTGAAACGGCAAGGCTTAACTCTGAAACACAGGGTCGATTTTAGTGCCCGTTGGAATGTTCCTGGCGTCTTCTTAGCCAGCAGTTCGGCCATCGCTAATAACGCTGGTCCCTCAGCTGATGGTTGCACAGGCCCTTTCCTCGGATCACTGATCCAGCGAGCGAGCAGGCGCACAGCCTACTTTGGACTCCGTAAATCCTCCATACAGGAAATGGAGAGTACTTACCGTTTTCGTGACTAGTTGCTCTGTATAATCTGTCGATTCTTTCAAGCCAAGAATTACGCTGAATGCATACCTGACCAGAAAAAAAAAAAGAGAACGCTCAGCACGTAGTTTAGCCTCAAAAACTGAATTTTGCAATGATCACAGATCAAGAATAACCCTCATCCATATTTCCATATCAATTATATATCATTTAGTCAGACTACATAGCTAGTTATTGTTCATCAATAATAATGACTACTATCCGTGCTGCTCTCGAAATGCATCGCATGAACCAAGCTCGTTCCATCGCTAACCTACTCTAGCCGGGCCCATCGAAAGTCCGGATTCCGGCAGTCAGCCTTCCCCGCCTGGGAAAGCAAAGCGAGATCCAGTAAAAAAGCTGCAAACCGAGCTTCGATCGTGTTACTGATCACAGCTGAGCCGCATCCGACCCCATCCCTCATACATCAGCTTTATCAAAGACAAAGGAGAAGAAATACCCAGTTCGAAAATGCCGAAGCCAAAGTCATTTCTGAAAGAAACATCAAAGACGAAGAAAAAGACCAAGCAGCAGCAGGTATGTCGTTACATATTTATCTCGTGTCGTGTTGGTTCCCGCCACAGAGGATTGCAAGATTGTGAAAGCTATTTATCTAGTTAAATTTTCTTGTTCTTCTTATCTGCCGTCCCGGTATCGTATTACCTCATGATTGTCATCCGACGAGGTTCAAATTAGCAGAACAAGCTAAGACTGACTGCTGGAAATAGGAGCCTCAAACGGCAGATGAATTCTTGGCAGGTAGGTTTCTTCATGTATTCTACTTGTTATTTTCATACTTGAATTTCACTTGGTGACATTGAACTATTGATACATTGCTTTTCTTTTTCCTTTGTCTTCCCTTCCTGTCGGGTGTTATAATTCCCATCTATTATTACTGGTGAAGCCCTATGTGGGGGCATTGCATGAATGTTTTGCATGAATGTTATAGCATAACCCCAGATCATATCATCTCGCTAACGAAAACCGGTTTGGTGCATATAACAGCTGGTGTCGATCTCGAGGAGGGCGGAGAAAAATGGCGTGCTGGTGATTCAGTTAAATCCATGCGCTTTTTCATGCGCGCTATTGAGACCTACGATAATGGATTGAGCAAGCATCCGACCTCATTCGACTTGGCCTATAATAAGTATGTACTAGTTACTCCCGTTTCCTTGTCCCTGTCTCTGATCGACAGGTGCACTCGAATAAGTTGAAAATACACGAATCCAAAGCTGACAATTGATTTAGGGCGAGAGTTCAGTATGAGATCACACAACATCCTAAGCTGGCCAAACAGCTTTCCGCCCCTTTGGTGAAGGTCCTGCAGGTCGCGCTTCAGTCCCATAGGGAGGCACTCGCCTTGGACCAGGACAATGCAGACGTGCTGTTCAATACAGCGCAAGTTCTGACCAGTATAGCTGAGGCGCTTACAGAGGCAAAGCACCCAACTGACAGGCAAATCCAGGAAGCGCTGCAGAATCTCAGAGAAGCACTTGAGCTTTTCCAACGATGTCTGGTCGTACAGGAGCTCCGGTATACCGAGGCTCAGGAGCAGATCCGAATGATGGAATCTGGTGAATTTGGAGGAGCCGAGCAGCAGATGCAGGAGCCTGAGCAGGCAGAACCGTCTAACGCAGCTGAATCTGATCAAGACCAGGAGCAGGAGCAGTGGGCCGCTGTGGTCGAACCCGTCACGAAGAGCACACTTGTCGACACAGCTGTGGCCCAGTTGCAGACAATGACAACGCTATGCAATTTGCTCACCTTCAACCCAGACGGCAAGGACGTGGCTTGGGTAGAAGAATATTCTTTCGAACTACTCAACACTAAGATAGCTGCGTACGTGGATGGGTCGGACAGGCACTATGAAGTTGCTCTTGCACGCGCAGAATTCATGGCCGCTCTGAGCGAACTCTCGTACCGAAGCGGTCGCATCGAAGTCGACACATACCAGAGGGAACTCGAAGCTGTCTTTGGTCCAAATCTAGACGTGTCAGATGATCCGGAGGGACTCTGTAGCAAGGCTGAGGCACTTGTGTCGTTGAACTCAGCACTTTCCGACTTTCCACCTCCTCATCCAGAGCAAATCAGCAAATCTCTGGTACTCCGATGGCAGGCACTGTCTTCAGCATTGGATGCCCTGACCGCAGCGTCAAAGCACCCCGACGCTGACAACCTCCCGAAGATCCACATAGCACGTGGTGATGCGGAGATATACAGGTGGAGACTGGGATGTCCCCCTTGGGGGTATAAAGCAGCTCATGATAATGCCGCGACTCTCCTTCGCAACGCCCAGACGTACTATCGGGGTGCTGCAGCCCTTGCACGCAGAGACGGAGCCAAAGATGAAGAAAGAGATGGAACTTGTAAGGAGGCAATCGCAGCAGCCTTGGCTGGTGACAGGACGAAGTTGGACCAACTTCGAACCACGGCGGCAAAAGACGTCATGACCGTAGCCGAGGATATGGTGGGAGACAATATGGTGATGGCATCTGACCTCGAGCCTCTGCTTTCATGAGATCCATAGCTCAAAATGAACGAAACCTTTTGATGACATTTCCCATGACACCTGTCCCGCCCGAGACTCGTATCGATTCATAGTAGCCGATCATATTTCTTGTCGAGTTCTGACTTCTTCATCCATCTTGACGACTTCCTCGCGTAGGTTATTCTCCTTGCTGAACTGCGCCGTAGCCCCAGCAGCCCCCTCCACATCGGCCACGATGACCTCCAATCCAGACAGCAGACTTTCAATTTCCAGCCTCTGCTGTCGGATCTTCTCCGCCAATTCCGCATTTTGCGCCTGTGTCGCTTCCAACTTCTCATTGAGCGAATCCTGCGCTTCTTGTAAGAACGGCGCCAAATGAGCCCTGTAGAGCTCCTCTGCACCCAACGTATGAGGACTGTCAAGAACAAATAGAAACAAGCAAGTCAGCCCCATGATCATCAAAGACAAAAAAGAGAGCAAAAACAAACAAAAGAAGAGAAACATACGCAACGACACTTTCGCCTTCCCCATTCTCCCTCCTAAACTTCGCTTCCCCGACCAATCTATCGAGCTCATTCAACCCCCTCACCGCATCCTTCTCGCGCATAATCTCATCAAACTCCGCCTTGGCGCTCTCTTCCAATTTCGCATTCAACTGGCGCCAGACAGACTCCAGACTCGCCGGCACATGTTTCGCGGGCGTCGGGAAACATGCTGAGAAATTGGCGTAGGAGTTCGCGCGCAGCGTTCGGTTGAGGGCTTCGGTGTATACTTTTTCGAGACGCGACGCGCGCGGACCGGGTGTGAGAGGGACGGGGGCGGGAGGTGGTGGAGAGGGAGATGCCTCGTGGTGGGAGCCGTTTTGGGATGTGGTCGTCGATGGCATGGCGCGTGTATGCGTCAATGGCTATGTTGTTAAGTGTATCGTGTGGATGTGTTTGAGTTGGGGGCCATCGGATTAGAGTCGATCTTGGTTCGCGACGGAGACTCTAGATAGAATTGCCGTTTGATGTTGGCCCGAGTTGAAGGCGGTCTGGAGTGCGGAACGCGGGGTATCACGTGAAGTTCATCGATGAATTATGCAGATATGCGTGTTATACACTTCATTGCGCTTTAACTTCAACGTATAATTATGAAACATTATAACTTATGCTATCTTACAGAGCATACTTTATAGTACATTATTCAATGATAATGATTCAATAGATATGATATTCGATCGTTTGACATAGTATTTTCTTCAACACCTAGATGAGTGTGCTGGATTGGAACCAGAGAAAAAGAAAGTCGTCCTGTTCCATAGCATCAGTCAGAATTAAATCCCTAAATGAGCGATCCCGAGACATAGATTTTCGCCGGCCACCGTGCTCAGATTTTGTACAAATAGAATTAAAGAGAAGACAAGAAATGTATCATCGACAGGGACCGCCAAAGTCGCAAGAGATGCGTCCGTCCTGGGAGAAAATGTTGCGGTGGCACAAAAAGATATTGGGTATATGGTAGTCCGCTTCCCCGTCAGTCCAACTGTCATCTGCTCGCAGTAACAAACAAAATCGTCCCTGTCATTGTTTTGCTTTTACCAACGCCACATTAAATAGAACCCTTAGGCTGGGGATGCCTGGCCAGCTCAGTTGTGCTCTCATTACTGTCGGAGTCTTGGCGTCTGAAGCGAGGTGGTTCGAGATTGCCATGGGCAGCAGCTGTACTAATGGGGTATGGCTGTGATGCTTGACGGACATTGGCAACGACGGTCTTCACTGAAGGCCAGGAGACTGCAACGTAGATAAGACCGTTCCAGAATCCCTGAAGGGGAAGGACGATGGCTGAAGCGTAATTGAGGCCCATGGAATCCCTCGTAGGGTCAACCAAAGTGTATAGTCGGTTCAGACTTGACGGGACCTATATGACAAAATTCCGGTTAGTGGGACGTGTATTTAAGAGGAAGCATTGAAAGGATTGACGAACCCATGTGATGACCAAGGCAACAAAGAAGAGCATGGCACATTTAGTGTACGCCCACGCCGCTTTATTTGCTTCCACAGTTGCAACCTGACGCTTGAAGTTGGTTTTTCCAGTGTTGGGCACTGGTGGCAGAGGCTGCATCGGAATATCCTCCTTTTCCATATTTGGCCCAGTTTCGATCTTGATAGAATACGGGCTGTACTCTGATGTTCCAGGGGCACGGCCTCTGTCGGGAACTGTCATCCCCTGTTCTGCGTCCACGGATGATGTAACCACTTGTTCGGTTGTGACTCGGATTTCAGTCGTCTTCGCTCCTTCTTGGAAAGGGTCATCGACAAAATAGCTCGAACCGACGGTGTTCGTATTCGCGCTCTGCAGCTGCCGCCGTTTTTCGAAAATCACTTTTCCAGCACGGATATAGATTGCGAACGTCAATATCAGGATGAACCAGACGGGACCATAGAAAGTGGCAATTCGCAAGGCATCCCATTTGATAGAAACCCAACACCATAGCTACACAACGGTTAACAGGGATTATACCAAGGGCTAGGAGGTCTGCGGGTAATACTTACAACTGCCTCGCCGTATATCCTACCCCTGGAGGGGGTGTTGATGAAGAAATATATGAAAGCTGGGACGAACGGGATTCCATAACAGGCAAGGAAATATTTCCATTCGAGCCTTCGCAGCTGAGAAGAGTCGAATTTATGGAAAAAGGTGAGGTAGACGTTGAGTGCCATGGCGAACGCCCAAAGAGCATCAGCAGGCATGAACCTGGAATTCACTGTGTCAGTAGAACATCGGATATGTCTGGACAGAACGGGGCGTACCACTGGATAAAGAATGCCTGCACTTGACACAGAGGTGTTCCAATCCCATTAGCATACCCTGCTACTGAGATCATTGTAGCAACGTTGGACAGGATATTTCCCCATGAGGCATAGAAAACAAGGCGGTTGATGGGCTTGCGAAAGAGATTCGAGGAGATAAAGGTGCCAATGATGATGCTCGTTCCAATGAGGGATAGAACAGAGCAGACACGCTCAGAGACTTCAATGAAGCGCGACTCGTAAGATGACAACGACATGATGAAAGAAGAGGGCGAACAGTTGTGTGAGAAACACACAGTTCTTTGCCAGATGATCCAAACTATTTAGTGGGACGTATTGAAATCGTGAGCACTTAGGCGGAATATGGCGTCAAGAGAATGTGGTAGTCAAGGCTGTGTGATGAAAGAGAACCAGGAGCAGATGAGACGTGGGAGCATTTGACCACTTGGTGGTGCGTTCACGTCGCCCAGTTGTGTTATTCTCCCTCTACCTCACTGAGAGCTGCACCATGCCTTATACAAACCCGGCCTGGGGGAAAAGGTACTCCAGGTAGTTGAAAAGGAAGCGATCACGGTGGACTCCTGATAGAGAATATATGATACAGTAATGGAATAAACGGTTCAGGATCTATACACACAAGGAGCGACAGTATAGGGGTCGACAATGTCGGGACATTATGAGCCAAGCTTCGAAGTTGATGCGGCACAGTGCTTACTTCTACTCCCAGTATCGGCGTTGCCATGATATCGGCAAGTGGGCAAGGCATCTGGTGCCAGGGACGGCTTAGAAATTACAGACTCCTGGAACTGCGCATGCCACTGATTGGGCTGATCGTTGAAACTGGCAAGGATACGAGTCAAACTTGGACGGGCCTGAGCTCTGAAGACCGGCGATGGCCTTCTAATGCAGCCTATTTCCTCCGTCGCGGCTGATTTCCGATTCCGCGGTTAAGACGGGGAGGAGACCAAAAAGCGAGCCCTACGGACGGTCCCTAGGGCTTGATCTCTAGTCACGAATGAAAACTCTGCAGACCGAATGGATACATGATTTTGGCCATTAAGTCTCAAAAAGATAAACGCGTTCCCGCCCCGGATGGAGTCTACAACTCAATATAAGCTTTATGGCTTGGTTTCAGAGCTCCAGAATGAACGGTTGAGTTCCATGACAGGAAACGACAACCTACAGAGTTTGCCAGTTCCTGGATTCGACGTCAATTCAAACCTCTTCAGTCATCCTGTATACCAGGTATTATCTGACACGCGATCAAGTAGCCGCAGTGGCTAATATTCGGTGTCATGCCTACGACATCGGGGACCACGGCGTATATTAGGTGGCGATCAGGGTATTCGATACGAGGTCCGATCTCATCTTTCAAGAAGATCTTTACCTCTGCAGAACGCTTTGAACAACGATTCGAGCCGGATGCAGGTCCGGTAGCGCTAGGGCCAGGAGGCTGGTACGCTATCCAGGCAGTGCTGTTCTATCAGGGCACAGATGAAGTGGACGAACTGCGCCGAACTCTACTTCGCTACTTCGCACTTCTCCACATTCAGTAATCAATACCATACGCTGTTGATATGACTATTAAAAATGGCAGCCGTCATTGGACTGTTTCCTTTCAATTATCCAAATGCAAAGGACGCGCCGTCAAGTATACTGCATAGTTATCCCGGAACCTCAGAAACTGATACTACGACACCACACTGTTGGCTTGGCGCAGGAAGGAGAAGCGTTCTTCCCTGCATACTTAGAGCAGAGGGCAGATCCCAGAGTAGTTATGATTTCGAATCACGGCTGGTCCTTGGAAGAGAAGCTGGCAAACGGACGGTACTTGCACATGAAGCAGTTTCACCGAGTCTAGAGTGGAAGTAACTCACCGGTAAAGTTCGCTAACAACGGGCGGAGATCATGCCGTCTCGTCTCCAGAAAAGAGAGCGGGGCGAGTTCGCCGCGGGGAGATGAGCCCACCGGATCCCTGAGGTCTGGATAAATTCCATAATGCTCCGTACTATAATCCACTAACTAACTTGGCTAGGTAGCACTCCATAGCTTGACTTCCTCGGCACAACAATGCACGGCTTAAGTAGCAGGGACCAGTTTAGTTAGTCTAGACTCTAGAGCTCACTCTCGATTCACCGAAGCATCCATGACCAGGATAGCGCTGACTGAAACAATTCCCAATCGTGCTTGCTCACATCTGTTTTGCTGTATCTGTGTTTTTCCCTGTCGATCAGCGGCTCGATCGGCTCGAGATTGAGCTGTGTTATATTGGAAATTTGCTGAATACGAATCACAGTTGGGGAGCTGAGCATTGAGACCGAATAGACGATCGTCATGGGATCGCATGCCGTTTTGATATAACACCATCGTATACATATCAGAAATATTCAATCACTGGTGGCGTTTGTGCTCATGCGAGTATAGGGGGCCGAAAGGGGAATCTCGACGCCACTTCTGCGAAATCGACGCACGGATCGCGAGGTAAAATCCTCCTGAGTGCTGACAGTCAAACGGTCAGAAAAATAAACTGGAGAAGGCTAGAAACATATGCAAAAAAGGTTCATAGCTCAGACGCCATCGGTCCAGTGCTGACATCCCCGACGGATACGTACCAAAGGTGGCAACCTGTCAGAGGTCGTGTATCAGCTGCATGAACAGCCTTGGTTGGCCACCAAAAGGCACCCGCAGTGTCTATCGAAGCTTCCTGAAAAGCTGAACGCGATGCTACGGTGTCCAGCTCGTTGGGTCAGATGGAAGATTCGGCCCATGCCGTAGCCTGTACTAAGTCTGCGGGGTGTCTAGTACTATGGTAAGAGTTTGAATAGCCCCTGATGAAGCGATTTGCATGATCTCCTAAATTTCTTATCATTGTCCGCCATCAGGACATTATGCATCTTTGTCCAGGCAACAACTTGGCGAACTTAAGATGAGCCAGCTAGGACGAGATCTGACTGAAAACCCCTGAGCAAGACTTTAGAATCACCGTTGTAAAGCCCTGTCAACTCCGGGGTCCCAATAAACCCCATGTCTTTCTCCCCCCTTGCATCCCAATGGGAAAGCCACCACGTTCAAGTTGTATCTTATCTAGACGAAGCATATACCGTCTCACATGTGCATCACGAGGAATTGCTGGCAGGTATCAATTGACAAAGTCTTCTGAAGTATTTCAATCCATATTTAACAAAGATTACTCTTCAAACATGTTTCGTCTCAAGATTCCTCCGGAGTTCCCCCATGGATCTAACGAGGCGATCTAATACATCTAAGACACAATGAGTCAGTTTCTCGCCATAATATTCTGCAGAAGCTTTAGGGCAGAATAGCGTATTCAGAACCCCGTGGGGCTGAAAATCAGCGCAGTTGAAGACAGCCTTCATACCGTTTATAGTTACCCTTTTTCTTCGCTACCCTGATCCCTCGTATACAGGAGCCAAGTCTGCTGTAGCGCCTCTCTCTCCGCTATGCTTCTACTAACAGGGAACCGGAAAGAACTTAGACTTCAATATTAACTTGGATAGACGTGGAGAGATTTGGGAGTACAGGGAGCGTCAAATCTTCCTCGGTGATGTTGTCAGCTTCGTATTGTAATGGGAATATCTCTGCCCAGACCTACGAAGATGGAGAGTGAACAGCCAAGACGCATTATTGTCTCCGTAGGCGGAGCTTATACGATGCAAGCCTTCTATTATTTAACAGTACCAGTCCACTAATCCTTATAGGTGGAGCTCTGCGAAAGGAAGGAGAACCCTGCCAGGAACTTTCTAACTCTGCAGGCATTGCAGAGAGTTTCTCCAAGGCCACTGAGATCAGAACAGCACGGAAAGACACGCTTCAGAACGGCCAGCCAGTTTCACTTACCAATGCTTAAAGAAATTCTTAGCAGTAAAGTTACGAAGCTTTGGCAACATATCGATCAACATTATTCGGATTAAGTTCATATCTGTTCCAGACTTGGATGAGTCCAGCGGATGGCTCAACTAGGATATATATATATATATACGCGGTGGTAGAAAGAGCGCAGGTGCATATACTAGATCAGAATATAAGAAAGTATTATGTCGAAAGCAAGTTGAGCATGAAGATTGGGTATCTGCTGAAAGGTCTAGGGAGGGAATATAGCGCACGTGAACAATGTTGGTATAGAAAGCAAACGCCAGGTGATCTATCATATCATCTGCTTTCAGAATTAGGTCCTAATTGTAGATAGAGCCTGCTAAGTTCTACTTACCCAGTTTACTTTGTATGGCTAGAAGATAGACATGGCTTTGATATCCCTTGAAGTGGAGCTAAGCAAGCGGCTTAGAGACGTTAGTCGGGTGTTTCAATATTATGACCGTGCTTCCATGCTTTGGATTCGATAAACATAGTTTGCTTAAGTAGTACATCCATGGTAATTTCGAAACATTTATAAACAACTATTTTGTCCTTTTTATAATTCGCTGTTCTTGATCATGGAATACCGGTACCTGACTAAATAGTGTACAGAGATGCTCTGGCTTTGCCGCCAAGTGCGCGAGATATTGGGCAATATATTTTCTCAAATACCACCAGCAGCGAAGTAAGGAACTAATTACTGCTATTTCTGCCCCGGGTTTGCTTCTTGAGAAAGAATGTCTTAACGTACGATTTAACGTGAATTGTCTACTTTTACCTCTATGTACGGCCGTAAGATAGTAGATATAAAGTGCTTAGCCGCGTGCGCAGCATTCGAGACGGTCTGGATTCCTCCGTTGATGTTGTGTGGAAACATACATAACTGGCTCGGAAAATTAGTGAGATTTGATTTGACTTCCTTCACATGCCACCACCGCCAAAGCACATGCGGTCGAATTCAGCGCTGCGCTAACAACAACAGAACGCGAGAATCATCCTATAGGTTGGCCCTGTAGGTGTATCTGTTCTCTCTGTTACCTTTCGCAAAGACGAGCAGTCCTTGATGTTGGATTTGAAGATGACTGACGGACCCGAGAGCCGAGGTGATGCTTATTGGATCCGGAATTTGGCAGGACAGCCCTCTGGGAGAAATATACTCGGCCTCGGCTGGACGACGATCAACTTCTCCAGTCTTCAAATAAAACGCTTCTGATTCGATCTTATCTAGCCCAACGAAAATTATCAGGACGCAAACATGTGTTGACCCATTCCGGCAGGCAACGCCCAGAGTCATCCAACGATAACAACCTTCAGTCAAGATGTTAAGCCGATTCATGACTGAACTGGGCCAATTGAAATGACCTGAAGCTTCATGGAACCCCACTCATTCTTCCGGACGAGATGAGTGATCTATCAAAGCTACTTCGCCGAAAATGAGCAACCGAGATGCAGGTTCAACCGGATCAACCTGGTAGAAAAGGCGCTCCCCGTCCTTTTTTCATTACCTGAATGACACCGCTGGTTCAGCCTACCTATTCGCGTTCATAACTAGCTCACGATGCTGGCAACCCCAGTTCTCGCCAGAGAGGTGGACAAGCAGGCCACGGAGCCCGCTGGCCAATATGGAGGACGAACAGGACGAGCGCCAATACCTGGTCTCGGCCAGATCAGTGATAAGATTATTGCCATCACGGTATTCGTGACGGTGGTTTTCTTTGCACCAATGTCATTCACATACTTCTTCGACGAGAGCCGTACCAGCAACCTACAAGACAAAATATTGGCTGTTCTAGCGTCGCCGGAATTCGCATATGGAAAGGAATCTGGTCAGCAAGATGCCGATGGGCAAGTATGGGTTCTGGTTCGCAACTTATACGCCATGCTTCCTCACACGATGAGCGGTGCAGTAGCTATCGTCCTTGGTCTCGCTCAGTTCAACCGCACGTTCCAGTTCAAATATCCGGTGATTCACCGCAATATAGGAAGGCTTTATGGTCTATGTGCCATGACTATCTGCTGGTCGTCGACGTCCTTCCTGATCGATGCGATCCCAAAACACGATGTCTTTTCGGGAGAGTATTTTGCTTTGATCCTGTCACTCCTGACCGTTGGTGTTTTTCTTACCATGGTCCTTGCTGTCTTTGCTATCTGGAATGGTGACATTGGCTCTCATCGAGAATTCATGACCCTCAATTATTCGCTGATGCTGTCCGCACCTATGCTGCGGATTTGCTGGATCGTCCTGGCACGCACCTGGGGAGAAACGAAATGGGTCATCAACCTATATAGTTCTATTTTTACCGGTCCCTTTTTAATTGGCACGTCAATCTTCTACCTTCGCCAGCACCACACTCGTCCAACAAACATAACTCTCACCAGCCCCAAGTTCCATCTGGCCGTTATTGGCGCGGGGGTAGCCGGCTGTCTCTTTTTGGCACCCAGGCTATCAAGGTTCGATCAATGGTCTTATCGTCCAACGGCATCGTTTTGGGCCGTCGTTCCGCAATGGACTTTTCAGGCTGTCAGCTTTACAGTTCTCGCTGAGAGAGCAAAGCACCGCAACGATCAGCGTGCGTACGCTGCGTGGAAAACTTACCAGAACGGGATCATTAGTGGTCCAGCTTTTGCCGTTAGTACCTACTATGTCTGTCGAGATGTGCTGCATGTGCCCGATGAGATCATGGGACTCTGTACCTTCAATGGCGGATGGCTGACTGGACTGTTCGCGTCGTTCCTGCTTTATGTGCTTTTTACGTCGACATTTGCGAATCCCAACAATCGCTCGGTCAAGGCCCGCTAAATTCTTGACTACTATTCTGGAAAGGAATATATGGAACTCAGTTCTACATAGCCAAGGGCTTTTGCATAAACAAATTTCGAGATTGACAACAGTTGGGGTCGAATGCCATAAATTCAATATAGCTGCATAATGCTGCTATTGGATATATATATATAAATAACCTTTATATCTTGCAAATCTTATAGAAACGACATAAATGAGACTAAGAATGGTGCATTGCACTGTACTTGATATATATGATAGTAAAACCCGCATTCTCTAACTCCGTAGTAAAGGTATATTCAAGCAGATGGTATTAGACATGTCAATCATAGAGTATCATACTTAATCATACTTAATCAGCCGCAGTTGTTAACGTAGTTATGGTAAAGTACCGTAACAGCTCGGGGTTCTCGCATGGACTAAACATGGCGCAAAGGCCTAGAGACACTACGGCACAGCGGCCATGGCCATCACGTACCATCTCTTATAACACTCTGGAAGTCGTATATGAAGGCTGTTAGTAAATATGAACAATTATTAGGGCCGAATCAATGGATTATAGTGCCGTCATGCAGTTTGTATCCCACCATGTCTCTATATTAGTCAGGTGAGCTCATAGCATCATCAATTTATCCTATCCTTGGCGTCTTTAATCACTATCTCACATGAATATAATAGCATGGACATGAGAAATGAAACCAGTATCAACCAATATCCTTTTCGGGTAAAAACGCCATGCTCTCCTCACCCGCAGTTCCCAAGCGTCATGCCATCATCCCTCCCAAACACCAAGCCCGTCTAGAAACCTTGTTGTGCCGTGACCATTCCCGGATATCCACTGACCATCTGCTGTTGCTGTTGTTGCTGCTGCTGTAGCTGTGCTTGCAACTGTGGTAGGTCGTTGAACCAGGGATGCCGTAGCGCCTCCGCAGCGCTGACGCGCATCTCTGGACGCAACTGGAGCATCCTGTTGAGCAGATCGAGGCCAAGCTGATCAATTTGCGGAAGGATAAGCCTCAAGTCTTGTGTGGCGTATACGTGCCAATTTGGCTTGTATTCCGGAAACTGAGAGATTCCTGGCCAGGTGCGTTCCGACGGCGTGCCCATTAACCGAAAGATCTTCTGCAGCTGGTCCTCGTTTGTAGTACCGGGGAAGAGCGGTCGACCGGTGTACATCTCTGCCATGATACATCCAGCAGACCAAATGTCGATACTGGTGTTGTATGTTCTGCTACCCAAAAGCACATCGGGAGCGCGGTACCACAACGTTACGACCTCGTTTGAGAATGTGTTCACCGGGATGCCAAAGGCTCTCGCAAGACCAAAATCAGCGAGTTTCAACTGGCCTTTCTTGTTGATGAGGAGGTTCTGGGGCTTCAGGTCTCGATGCAGGACACGGTTCTCGTGGCAGAAGGCAATGCCTCGAAGGAGCTGGTGCATGAACGACTTGATTGTGACATAGTCCAACTGTCCCCGGTCTCCTCGTGAATCCATGTATTTCTTCAGGTCCTTGTCCATGTATTCAAACACCAGCATCAGCTTGTTCTCTGTGTGGATGACATCGTAAAGGGAGACGATGCTCTCGTGTTTCAGCTCTTTCATGAGCGAAATCTCTCGAATGGCCGTTGACGGCGTGCCTTCTTCAGAGTCAAGATGGATCTCTTTCAGGGCGACCATCTCGCCCGTCTGGCGGTTACGGCCCTTGAAGACCTGTAGTGACGGTGGTTAGTGAAGGGAGGAGAGGTGTAAGACGAGCGCGTCAACGTACGGTGGCATAGGTTCCTTCTCCCAACTATCAAGAGTCAGCATATATTCGCATCAAGCCATTACCAGGATCTGCGTACCTTTTCCAGCTGCTGGAAGGAGCTGGGTTGCTGCTTGTCCATCGTTTGCGCTGGCGATCTCGGATGCGGTGACTTCGGCCGTAGCGGGGCTCTTACACGCTGGGAGAAGAGAAAGGAAGAGGGAGCGACGATGGCAGAGGCCAGATCGAGGTAGGACGCAGTGCTGTCGGTATGGGAAGGACGACTCCTGGATGGTTTTAAAGCCCGATTGTCCATGTCCAACTTGATAGAGCCCCGCGCCTTTCTGGATGGCGCTACCCAGGAGTGAATCAATGAGGGATACCCACTCGCCCGCGCCTTGAAGACACGGCAACGGAATTAGGCACGGCGCTTAAGCTTCTTCCAATAGTGTCTCTGAAATGACAACTCTATCGACTCGGTGGATATATTTGGAGCAGACGCCCTTACATACTGCGCGCAGGGACAACTACGATCTACTATCCTCGCTATGCATCCTGGTGGCCTGGGCTTTGAACTGTTCGATCCAATGCTGTGGTGTGATATCCTCAGCCTATCTAATACCTCATCCCTCTATAGTAGTGTACTAAAAGAAAAACCAGTCAGTCATAAACCGTTTCGTTTCTATTTACCTTTTTTTTTTCTCTTTATTCTATTTGATCTATTTGTCTACCTAATAGGATCAAGATGCGATGCGACTTCAGGCAGTACCATCTCGGCTTTGTGACTGCACCGTACGTGTGGTCCCGGCTCTTTGTCATTAGGGAAAATCACTGTTTCGTTGCGGACGCCGCCCACGTTCAATATCCCTATAGGCATGCCTCTCTTGTATGCTCTTTCAACTAATCTCCATGCAGAAAATGTTGCAAGGCTGCTACCAACTACTAGCAGTCTACCAGCGTCGTCAATCGCTTCTTCAGCCGCAATCCTGACATCGGAGCCTATATTCTCACCAAACATTATCACCGCAGGCTTCAAGATGCCTGCATTAGAGCCTGGAGACCAAGCACCGTCGCTCTCAACGTCCACCTTGGATTTAGATCCGTCTGCGAGTATCGGTGGGTTCTCCAGACAGTGTGGACAAGCTGGATACCGGAACATAGAATACGGCGCCTCCGCAAGATCAACATCTCCATCAGGGTTGACCTTGAGCCCTCTTCGCCGTTGCTCTTCTGGATTATCTGTATCCAGAGCTCCTGACTCAACTATCTCATCCAAGAAGTCTGCCCAGGCTGGATTGAGCCTCCTCAAGGACTGCTGAAAGTCTTCTCGCGGTACATGCCTTCGACAGCTGACGCATATCACCGATCTGAGATATCCGTGAAGTTCCAGCGTATCTAGGTTCGGATGTGCCATCGAATGGAAAGAGTCGACATTTTGGGTCACAACGGAACTGATGTAGCCCTTATCGCCCAGGTCGCGAATCGCCCAGTGAGTGGCATTGGGCTTCGCCTTGACCAGACCAGGCCATCCGACAAAGCTCCTAGCCCAGTATCGCTTCCGTGCCTCGTGTCTGGTCACGAACTCGTGATAATACGTCGGTCTGTATGACTTGTTCCTGATGTAGGTGCCGTTTTCGCCTCTGTAGTCTGATAAGCCAGAGGCTACCGATATCCCGGCGCCAGTGAGGAGGACTGTTTGCGCGTTTCTTCCCACGTCGACGCCTCTGAGCAAGGGGGAAGGGGCAGCTCTAAAGAAAGCGGAGATGGCATCGATAGCTCCCGATACTGTACTTGCGCTTCGCGGAACGATGGTGGGAGGCGGCAAGGGACCCGTGAAGGGGATTCTAATCGCTGGAGTCGTCATGGAGCTGACATCGTCGGCTAGAAATTGAAGCCGCTCAAATCCCTGCAACTGTGAAACAGAGTGCAAAAAAGGCCGACACGAACGCTCTTCGTATGATTTAGCTCTGATTGGAAATATCCTGGAGCTGGTAGCATGGCTGAAAAGCAAGCAGGCACAGGCGCTTTAGCTCGAATGCGATCGATCGATCCCTTGGCTCATTGCGTCGGCGGCTGCGGAGCTTCCGTAGTCATCGTGGGGCCCTCCCGTCCACTCCAGGGCTTCAGCAGACCGCAGAACAGAAGGATCAGGATGAGATGAGCGTTAGTAAAGAGGGACGGTGGTGGATCGATTGCAGCAGCAGAGCCCTCTGGAACTGGCTCTTCTGAATGAGCAGCTCTGCAATGCTTGGCAATCATCTCCGCGCGTCATCCGCCCAGCGCGGAGCCCTTCGGCTCCGAAATCAGCATATGTCGGGTGTACTCGCCGCTGCCGGACTTCTTTTCTGTGGCCTTGAAAGAAGAACATACAGTAGCTAACTAACTAACTAACAGACCAGCATTCTCATTCACAGGCGACTGGTCACCCTGCAGCGCATGCACTCTGCCACAGGCCTGGCAATGGACTGCTTGACCTATCCAGAAAGACAAAAGAACACTCTGTCCTTAGCATTCTTGCGGCTATTCGTGCACGTAATCCCGGTGCGTCGCCCTGATGGCGCTGACGCACCCCCTGTGGTACAGGCACCGTCTCCCGCCAACGCTCCGCTGTCTCAGCGCCCGTAAGGAGCTGCTCAGCGTGTATTATCGCCCCCGGTGCTCTAGCCAACTGCGCGTCCTCTGCACTCCAGCTGTCTCGCGTGCTCGTGGTCATCGTTCAGATAATTCCTCTTCATCGTTGCCTTCGCACTCCTCCAATGTTCCTGTCCATACTTCACGCCCCTTGACTCTCGCTCCGCTCATGGCCATCCAAACACGGGCACATGCTGGCCACAGCCACGGCCATCATCACCATCACCACGACAATGTCTACCTGACCTCGTCAAATAAAAACGATGCGGGTGTTCGCATCACCCGAATTGGCCTCCTGGTCAATCTGGCAATGGCAATCGGCAAGTTTGTGGGAGGATACATCTTCCACTCTCAGGCTCTGGTTGCCGATGCATACCACGCGCTCACTGATCTCGTGTCTGATTTCATGACACTTGGGACAGTCTCCTGGTCTCTGAAACCACCAACGGAGCGGTTTCCAAATGGATACGGGAAGGTGGAGAGTATTGGTGCCCTGGGGGTTAGCAGTCTGTTGCTCTGCGGTGGAGTGTTCATGGGCCTGAATGCCACCGAGGTCCTCCTGGGGCTGTTCTTCCCGGAGGTGGCAGAAACACTCTCCCACGCAGGGCTCCTTGGCCACGGGCATTCGCATGGACACAGCCATGGAGCAGAAGCATTGGGCCCCAATATCAATGCGGCATGGTTGGCAGGCGGGTCTATCATTGTAAAGGAGTACCTCTACCATGCCAGTAAGCACCCCGTGCAACCCCAAAAGCTAGAGCAATCACTGATTACAATTCTACTTGAATAGCCATGAAAATTGCGAAGGAACGCAAGTCATCCGTCCTAGCCTCCAACGCCGTCCACCACCGCATCGACTCGCTGACCAGTTTTGTTGCGCTGTTGACAATCGGTGGTTCTCATATGTTCACAGATGCCTCCTGGCTGGATCCAGTTGGCGGACTGGTGATTTCTATGATGGTCATCCGAGCAGGCTGGGATAATACCAAGACCGCACTTCTCGAGCTAGCGGACACTACTGTGGACGGAGAGATCAAAGCCTCTGTGGAGAAAGCTACCTCCAAGGCTCTCGCCGAAGCTGGAAACAGCCAATTGGTCGAAATCAGAGATGTACAAGGTCTGAAGTCGGGCCAGAATTACCTGATGGAAGTTGAACTGGCCGTACCGGGCTCTTGGCAGGTCGACCAGTCCCGGGAGATCGAGAAGAGTGTCCGTGAGCGTGTTGGATCCCGAGTCCGGGGTGTAAAGCGAGTGAAAGTTCGCTTTGTGCCACAAAATGATAAGGAGGTCAACTTCACTGAAGAGTTCATCCCGCCTGGAGTCAGCCCGCGAAGCAGTCCTGAGCCTGAGGATTCCGATGAAGTGCATGACCATGACCACGGACATACGCACAGCCATTCACAAGAAAACGGAGTCCACAAAAGACGTTAATATTCCTGGACCTGGTTTCTTGGAGAGGCAGGTGTTCTCATGTTGAGGTGCCGCCACCTTTCTGCTTCAAAAGCTCAATACAACGATACCCGAAGGACATGGCGATTTCACTGATGGTCGTTCCAGATGTCCGTTGCGGAAAACAGCAAACAAGTCGCTGTATTGTTATCCTTGAGTGGAGGGGCCTGAGAATGTGAAAAAGATAGTGTCTTTCTCTACCGTTCTTGCTCCTTGGTCCTGAGATCATTGGACGGATCTTTTGGGGTCGCGAAATCTCGATTGATCGTTCATATACACTGACCGATCGTGTCCATCACAATGACTTCTGATAGCGCTTCATCGATCATAGAGCATAGTTTGCCATGTGCCAAACGAAGAGCAGAAATGCCATAGATGAATCCATATGAGGATTTCAAATGTTACAAGATGAATACATGAGTCGGCTTACGATCAGACGTTGACAACCTCTCTGAGAAATCAAATTAGTAAGATTCACAGGTGCTTTTTAAGGAGACGATACCACCCTTATCAATTATTACCAAGCCAGGCACAGCTCCTATCGCGATATATTTTCGACGCTAGACCTCCCGGGATGCCGGTTAAATGCGTAGATTCTTCGGCGGCGACCGAGTGGAGCCACTTACCGCCTTCGGCCATCCCACTTTACATCACCGCGGGGTACTCTCGCCCGCACACCGCAGAGCAACCCGTAAGGATCTTCAGCCTTTGCAGGGGCTGTCAATTTTTTTTTTTCGCGGCATTATCTGTGATTTGCATCATCTTATATACTATATATACTATATATCTCCGTTGTTCTAGACTGCGCAGTACATACTTATACAGAATCGCGCTGGTGCCATCGTGTCTTCACTACAGCTTCGTACCTCACTTCTCCGGTGAGACTACGTGGTAAAAGGATAAATTGGGTGGATTGCTGTTCCCCACAGCCATACGACTGTTCCCCGTACACCAGTGGCTTCAATGAGAGTGATTTAGACACCTCAGACCATCTTCTAATTCTTTTGATTTCGTGATATTGTCATTCCCCGAAGAGCCATCTGTCTAGACTCCTCTTCTGTTTGCCTTTCGATTGATTTTAGACGGTTGCGCTTAGCAGACTTTCTACGCCAGTCCCCGAGAAAGAGAAGAGAATCGTTACAAAATGGGTTCCCAGGGTCCTCTCTACCTTGGTTTCGACCTTTCGACCCAGCAGCTGAAGGGTATCGTCGTGACCTCCGACCTGAAGGTTGCTCACATCGCCAAGTTCGACTTTGACGCCGACTCCAGGGGGTTCGGTATCAAGAAAGGAGTTCTCACTAATGAGGCGGAGAGAGAGGTCTTCGCCCCTGTGGCCCTGTGGCTTCAGGCTCTCGACGGAGTTCTGAACAAGCTGAAGGAGCAGGGACTCGACTTCAGCCGTGTGAAGGGTATCAGTGGCGCGGGACAGCAGCACGGCAGTGTGTACTGGAGCAACGATGCTGAGAAGCTTTTGAAGTCTTTGCAGAAGGAGAAGACCCTCGAGGAGCAATTGCAGGGGGCCTTTTCTCACCCGTACAGCCCGAACTGGCAGGATGCCAGTACGCAGAAAGAATGCGACGAGTTTGATGCCGCCCTGGGAAGCCAGGAGGAGTTGGCGAATGTGACGGGAAGCAAGGCGCATCATGTGAGTTATATTGTACACCTTCTTTGGGCTCATCGTTGTAGTGCATTTGCTAATGAGTCCGTCTGTTATAGAGATTCACTGGCCCTCAGATCCTCCGCTTCACCCGGAAGCACTCTGAGGCTTACAAGAACACTTCAAGGATCTCTCTGGTGTCCTCGTTTTTGGCCTCGCTGTTCCTGGGCCACATCGCACCTTTCGATATTTCAGACGTCTGTGGAATGAACTTGTGGAATATCAAGAACGGCGCCTATGATGACCGCCTCCTGAAGCTGGCCTCTGGTCAGTTCAGCGTCGAGGACCTGAAGAAGAAGTTGGGAGAGGTCCCTGAAGATGGAGGTCTTGACCTTGGAAAGATTGATAGATACTTCGTGGAGCGATACTCTTTCAGCCCCGATTGCACTATTATTCCCGCTACTGGTGACAACCCCGCAACGATCCTGGCTCTGCCCCTGAGATCGTCGGATGCCATGGTCTCGCTGGGTACTTCGACTACTTTCCTGATGTCGACTCCTCACTACAAGCCAGATCCCGCCACTCACTTCTTCAACCACCCTACCACGCCTGGCTTGTACATGTTTATGCTTTGCTACAAGAACGGAGGTCTCGCTCGTGAGCATGTCCGGGATGCGATCGATGCGAAGGTGGGCAAGGACTCTAGCAACCCCTGGGCTAACTTCGACAAAGCCGTGCTGCAGACGCCAGCACTTTGTCAAAAGACCGCTTCAGACAAGATGAAGATGGGTCTCTTTTTCCCGCGACCAGAGATTGTCCCCAATCTGCCTGCGGGACAATGGCATTTCAACTACGACGCCAAAGATCAGTCGTTGCAGGAGACGACCGAGGGTTGGGACAAGCCCTTGGATGAAGCCCGCGCGATTGTCGAGAGCCAGCTGCTTTCTCTCCGCCTCCGTTCGAAGGGACTGACCCAGAGTCCCGGAGAGGGTATCCCCGCCCAGCCTAGACGTGTTTATCTCGTTGGTGGCGGATCGAAGAACAAGGCCATCGCCAAGGTTGCTGGTGAGGTCCTCGGAGGCATCGAGGGTGTCTACAAGCTGGACGTTGGTGACAACGCATGCGCTTTGGGCGCCGCCTACAAGGCCGTGTGGGGTCTGGAGAGGAAGCCCGGCCAGACCTTTGAAGACCTGGTCGGTCAGCGATGGAGGGAGGAGGAGTTTATTGAGAAGATTGCCGACGGATACCAGAAGGAGGTGTTCGAGAAGTACGGCCAGGCGGTAGAAGGCTTCGAGAAGGTGGAAAAGCAGGTTTTGTCCCAGGAAGCCGCCAAGCACGGCAAGGCATAAAAATCTGGAGATAGAAGAATTAATGACGGGCATGACGTATCTTTCCTCTTTTACATATAGTTATAGACAGTCGAATGGCATGTGGTTTTTTTTTTTTAGTGCACCTTTGGACGAATCCCTTTGACGTATGAGTCGAACTAAAGGGCTAGAATCAATGCGTGAAACGGCGGGGCATCGAGAGCTTGACCTGGCTATATTTTCGCACATTATGCATGTACGGTAGATAGCTCCCTGCAGGTAAATATTGTCCTTCGCTTTAGACCCTGTATATGACCTCTAGAACAAGAAGACTGTAGAAAAGAACAAAGGGCTCATGCTGCTCAACAGCGCAAGAACCCGCGGAGAAAAGCCGGGCACGTACACCGTTTCCTTTTTGGGGCACGTACCCAAAATTATGGATGCCAAGCCCCAAATCCATTTGGGGAATATTCTTTCCGTGCACAAACACACAGAAGCAGTATTATATTATTATTATTCTGTTGTCTATTAGTTGAGCCGCTCATTAGTAATTCCATTCTCTCTAGACCAGATCACTAGTAGTGAGTCCCTGATTCCCGCATTCCCTGGCTAGTTAAGCCTGCGTGGCTGACTGGGGCTAAGTAACTCATTAATTAACTAGGAAACAGCCGACACCGCCCGCATGTTCCTTGTAAACTACCATGGCTCGATGACTGACCTCTGAATGATATGACCTTCCACATTGCATTTTGAAGCTGCAGCCGTCACACAAACGCTCCTATACGTCCGAGTCGCTCATCGCTTTCTGAGTCCCCTACGACTCCGAAAGCACGTCCGGCTGGTCGAAGATGGAGGATCAGGTAAAGATTTTATCTAGCCCTGAGAAAAAACCCCACGCCCCTCCCCCGGATGCTGCCCCTCTCAACGAACAAGAAAAAGAAATTGCAGTCTTCAGCAATCACTGACTATGCGTGTCTCTGTAACAGGTCGCAAACGCCATCGAGATCGGCTGGAACCCTGCCTCCGACCAAGCCCTCAAGGCGCAAGCCTACGACTATCTCAACCAGCTCCGCTCCGACCCAACGGGATGGCAGGTCTGCCTGTCCATCTTCACCAAAACTCCACGGCACTCGGAGATCGTACGGCATGTGGCCCTGGAAGTGGTCAACAGTGCTTCCCAGGCCGGCCTGATTGACCTGCAAGGTCTGGGGTTCGTCAAGGACGCCCTGATGGGGTACCTGCGTCAAGGGTACGCACAAGATGGGACGCTGAATCCTGACTCCGCAAATATCCAGAACAAGATCGCCCAGACTCTCACCTGCCTCTTCTGCTCCCTCTACGCCAGCGGCTGGGAGAACTTTTTCGACGATCTCCTCAGCCTGACCACCAAGGACCCTTCGACGTCTGTGCGAGACAACCCGGCGGGAATCGTGTTCTATCTCCGTGTGATTATCTCGATTCACGAAGAAATTGGCGATGTGCTGGTGTCCCGATCTCGTACGGAACAGGATAAGGCCAACGCCCTCAAGGACCTGATTCGTGAGAGAGATGTGCAGAAGATTGCCAGCTCCTGGCAAGAGATATTGTCGCAGTGGCGGGATGGGGATGATTTGATTGCGGAGATGTGCCTGAAGGTCGTGGGTAGCTGGGTAAGCTGGATCGACATCGGCTTGGTTGTGAACCAGTCTATGCTGGATCTTCTGTTCCAGCAGCTAGCGCGGGCACAGCGGACGGATGTCAGGCAGGGCGAGGAGAAGCTGCGGGATGCGGCGATCGACGTCTTTACTGAGATCGTTGGCAAGAAGATGAAGGCCGAGGATAAGATTGATATGATCATGTTCTTGAATCTAGAAACTATTGTCGCTCAGCTTTCCAACAGCCCTCCGCTCAACGAAGCTAGATTCACTTCCAAATACGACACAGACCTAGCAGAAACTGTTGCGAAGCTTGTCAACATCACCGTCATCGATATTGTCAGGGTTTTGGACAATGAGGCGGCTCCAGCTCCAGCCAGGGAGAAGGCTAGCTCGCTTCTCCAGGCCTTCCTTCCGCATATCCTCCGCTTCTTCTCTGACGAATACGATGAGGTCTGTTCGACCATCATTCCTTGCGTGAATGACCTCTTGTCCTACTCCAGGAAGGTCTCGAAGGCGAACCCGGCTCTCGCTGCCCAGCATTCCTCCATGCTTCTGCCGATTCTGAAAGCTATCATTGCGAAGATGCGATACGACGAAACATCTTCATGGGGCGATGAAGACGAGCAGACAGACGAAGCCGAGTTTCAGGAGCTGCGGAAGAGGTTGAATGTCCTGCAGCAGATCATTGCGTCGGCAAACGAGCAATTATATATGGAAGCAGTTTCAGAAGTTGTGGGAACGACGTTCGAAAACTTGCGGCAGTCTGGTGGCCAGTTAGACTGGCGAGACCTTGATCTGGCCCTCCATGAGATGTTCCTGTTTGGTGATCTCGCTGTCAAATCTGGTGGTCTGTATAATAAGAACAAGCCAAACAATCCGGCTGCTGATAGGCTGGTGGATATGATGGTGAGGATGGTCGAATCTGGTAAGTCTGCAACGGGCGATCTTTTTGCAGCTGGCGTGACTGACTCGATGTAGATATCCGATCTTTTACCCACCCTGCAACTCAGCTCCAGTATATGGAGATCTGTGTCCGCTATAACACCTTTTTCGAACATCATGCGCATCTCATTCCAGGAGTACTGGAAAACTTCCTCCAGCTAGTTCACCATCCTGTGAAGAAGGTTAGGACGCGGTCATGGTACCTCTTCCAACGTTTTGTGAAGCATCTCAGAGCCTACATCGGAAATGTGGCCGAGACGGTTATCAAAGCAATTGGCGATTTGCTTGTTATTCAAGCCGAAATTCCCACCGATGGTTCTGACGGCGATGAAATGTCTTCAGAGGACCACGAAAACTCAGCAGATGCTGTCTTCAATAGCCAGCTATACCTCTTTGAGGCAGTTGGATCGATTTGTTCAACTACCGCCATCCCGTCTGATAAGCAAGCGTTGTACGCTCAGACGGTCCTGAACCCCATCTTCATGGACATGGAAAGGAACCTAGCGCCAGCAAAAGCAAACGATGAGAGAGCCGTGTTGCAAATCCATCATGACATTATGGCTCTGGGAACCCTTGCAAGAGGTTTCTCGGACTGGACTCCTGGCACTAACGCTCCGTCTACTCCTCCTGCTCCGGAGGTATCAGAAGCCTTTGCTCAAGTCGCAGAAGCGACGCTCGTTGCCCTGGAATCTCTCAAGGCTTCCTTCAATGTCAGAACAGCATCCCGGTTCACGTTCTCAAGACTGATCGGTGTTCTTGGCTCGAGAATCCTCCCGCAGCTGCCAAGATGGATCGATGGGCTTCTCACTCAGACCTCATCCAAAGACGAGATGGCACTCTTCTTGCGACTTCTCGATCAGGTCATATTCGGGTTCAAGACTGAGATCTATGGAATTCTAGATACTCTGTTGACTCCATTCCTTCAGCGCGTGTTTTCTGGAATTGCTGATCCAATTACCGGCACGGATGATGAGATTCAACTCGCGGAATTGAAGCGAGAGTACCTTAACTTCTTGCTTGCAGTTTTGAACAATGACCTGGGAGCCGTGATAATCAGCGAGAGTAAGTGACTTACTACGTTTCTGATGGCAATCTATTGTAGCTAATATTCTCCTAGCCAACCAACCTATCTTTGAGACCGTCATCACCACTATTGAGCACTTTGCAAGAGACGCCGATGACCCAACAACTGCGAAGATGGCATTCCTTGTCTTGTCTAAGATGGCTAGTTCTTGGGGTGGTCCAGACATCTCTCCTGTGACATCAAACGGCGCAACTCCTACTCAACCTGCTCTGCCTGGTTTCGGTCAGTTCATGATCACCCGCTTTTCGCCCCTCTGCTGGGCGCTCCCAGCGACACCTAGCTTCAACCCGAAGGATGCGCAAGCGAGACAGGTTCTTGCCGAGGCAGGAAACCTGCAGCGCACGATTTATTCCAAAACGGGCGCGGAGTATGCTGAGTATCTCCGTGCTCGTGAGCTTCCCGGAATGGGAATGGGGGCAGATCTTATCGAAGAATTTTTGGGCGCTTTGAGTCGGCTGGATACGAAAGGTTTCCGGCAGTTTTTCCAGGTATGGATATCCCCTCACCGTTCAATTCCTTTTGTGACGGGCATCTGACATTGCTATTAGTCCTTTATCCAACGGTTGAGCGCGTGATACCACATGATTTTATGCTCGGTCTCATTCCCGAATCTACGCTGCTCCAGACTTTTTTACTTTTTTTCTTAGATTCCCCCGCCTTTTCTTCCTCTTCGATGAGCCCATTATTACCATGTGACATGTGCCGGGATGACTGTTTTTCGTTTTTCTCATCTACCTAGCTCCTTACTTATTTCCCGACGCGAGAAACTTCCAGCAATCTTCGCCTCCTTACCCTTCTTACACGACAAGCATTGAAAAGGAAAAGCAAAAGCAAGCAACGTACATAGTTTGTGTGACGCAGCGTGGCATGCATTCTGGGGCGTTCTCCATCTCGTATAGCCAAAGAGACAAAAACAGCATTTTTTCTTTCTTTTCCCCTTCTCTCATCATAGGCAACCCACTGTCTGATTTGCCTTTTTTATAGCAAACGGGGGCGGGGTCTTTTTGTTTCCAGCAGATATTTCCTTCTCATTTCTTTTTCGTTCTTCTTTATATGATAGCTAAGTCACGAAGAGATACCAAAAAAGAGACATGGCAGGAAGCTGGCAGGAACGAATCAGTGTTATCGGATAGGGTTGGATTATCAAAGGACTGAGAAAGGAGAGATATGTCAACGGATGTATGATGTGTCTGGGACGAACTTTTCACTTACCAAGTCATCTCGACCTTTTAAGGAAGAAGGGACTCACTCTCCATGAAGAAGGCTTGACAAGGCCTCTATTCTTTTCTCTTTTACACATAAGCAAGCAAGCTGCGCTATGGCAGATCTAGAATTCAGGTAGATGCGAGAAGGGGATGCGAATACGAGATGAAATGATGAAATGCAGATATGGTTGAACATTATTTACTCTTGCTTCTAGGAGGAAACAGGGCGAGTATCGGTTCTGCCATGTTTAGGAGATTGAATTTGGATTATCGGTAGTAGAGTTCTACACTTGTTAGTTATAGATGATATCCTATTACATTATGTATTGTTTCTGTCTGTCACCTGATATACGAATTTCTGGTGCCTTTTTTATCCTGTTCAATTTCGATTTTTGATTGATTTGTTTATTTAATACATTGATTCGTTCCATATCGTCCTGGTTTGCAATGCACATAGCCGGTTAGACATGGGTGATAATCACAAGCGATAACCTCGTCAATATCGTATCATGCCGTGTTGTATTGAATATTATATCGAGGCTCTAGGTGCCTTGGGGTCGCTTCTACAGAAGTTAGATTTAGAATCCATAGTATCTGGAGGGGTGAAAGAGAAAGAGTGAAACCGAACGCTCGAATGAGAATTGATATATAGTAGAAAGAAAGAAGGGAATAAACCGGAAAAGAAATGGTATTTTATAGATGGATTCTATTCAAAGAAAGGAGCATTTGGAGATTTGAAGATAAACGGAGGAGTGAAATAATCATAATAATAGTAATGTGAAATAGACCGAATAAGGTAAGTAAGGGTCTCACGCACTAAGCCAACAGATACTTCGCGGCATGCTCGACGTGGTCGTCGGCGAATGTGGAAATGAAATAGTAACTGTGGTCGTAGTCCTCCTGGTAGCGGACCTTGACGCCCTCGATGCCGGCTTCCTTGGCGGCCTTTTCGAAGTTTTCAGGCAGGAGTTGGCCTTGCTTGTAGAAGTTGTCGCCGGTGCCCTGGATTCGGGATGAGGGTTAGTATTAGGTTCTGTATTGGTTTTGTCCTCATGGAGATGAGGAATGATTAAGTCTAGTTGTAAGAAAAGTGGGAAACATACGACATCGATCAGCACATCAAACGGGCCCTTCCACTTCTTGATCAGCTCCGTGGCATCGTGTTCCTTCCACTTCTCCTGGTTCTCCGTGCCAAAGTAGCCTGAGAAAGCCTTCTGGCCCCACGGGCAGTTGACGGGGTTGGAGATGGGAGCGAATGCGGAAACGGACTTGTACTTTCCGGGGTTTCGAAGGAACTTTTATTACCAAGATTAGCCAATCCGACTCACTTAACTATCGATATTGCCATGGGGTTTCGGGGAATAGACAAAATCCATACCAGAGTCAGAGCACCGTGACCGCCCATACTGTGGCCGGAGATACTGACACGGCTCGAGTCGATCTGGTCAAATGCGGAAAAGACGGTCTTGGGCAGCTCCTCTGTGATGTAGCTGTACATCTTATAGCCCTTGTCGTATGGGGCCTTGGTGGCATCGATGTAGAAGCCCGCACCCGAGCCGAAGTCGTAGGAGTCGTCCTCTCCTTCAATCTTCAGACCACCTGGTAGAAGAAGAAACGTGTTAGATAGGAATAACTCCCTGGTATAAAAGGAAAGTAAAAGACTCATGATAGCTCTATGGGACGCATACGTGGGCTGGTGTCCGGGTATAGAACAGCAATGCCCTTCTGGCTGGCCTTGTGCTGGAGGAAGCCCTTCTCAGAGCAGTTGTCTCCCGTGCAGGTCAATCCGGACAGGTAGATGAGAAGGGGGACCTTCTGAGACGAGGACTTGTACGCCTGCGGTGGCAGGTACAGGTTGAAGTTCATCTCGCAGTTGGTCGTGGTGGCATTATGGGCGAGCTTCAACAGCTTTCCGCCAAAAGAGGCGATTGTCGCCTTGGTCGTGACGGACATGGTGAATGGCTTGTTCCTCGGGGCGTCTGGACGGGAAAGAGACAATGGAATTGAATGTTATGGAGGAGGAAATAGAAGATTGTGGCAGAAGCTCCAGGAAGATCCGGCGCGACGCATTTCTGTTATCAGAGTGGAGTAGCCGTGAGGGGATGAGGGGCTGCCCGAGTGTAAGTCCCCGCGTGGTGCTTCGTGCGGTTACTGCCCCTCATCATGGGTATGTCTTTCATCATCAGGGGCGGAAATCATAGCGTGATCGAGTATACATACCCTGGATCCCCCGAAGAGATCGAGGACGTGCTGCCGGGTCGATGGGGCACAATCGGAGAGTGTGGCATCTGTTGTTGATACCCCGCGGACACGGATAAGTTTACATCATCGGGAAACGGAGAGTATTGACTATTAACTTGTGACAGACTCTGGCTGGGTACATGGTACGTTGCTGATAATTAATTGTTATTCTTGAGCCTAAAAGGTATCTACGCAACCTCTTATTCCATCCCAGACATATACAAACACCATACTCCAGTCCATAACCAAGTTTATACACTGACCCGGACCGCAACGGCATCGGCCAAAACAATACTTATCTACTTCAAAAACACCGGAACACCGTAAATCACTGGTGCTGCTCCATTCAAATACCGAAGCACACAAGACGTCCTCGACTTCGTAACAGCCTCGTCTAGGGCAACCGGCCGGTCAGACACGGAATCCTGACTGGTAACAGCCCCCTTAACGCATCTCGACTTCCCCTTCACATCTCCCGGCGCGGGTTCACAGGCCAAGAGACCCCACCTGTCAAAGGTTGACTTGGCAAAACGATCAATATCCTTATCTGTAACATCCCAGAGAGTAGCAACTAGAGCTGGAGTGCCGGCATGCATGTAGTTCATCGGCGTTCCATAGGGTTCGTAGTCACCAGCTTCGGTGAGGCAACCACTGCTGCAGCCCATAAGAAACGTGACTGCGCACCGGTCTAGTCTTTTGATGGTTCGTCCTCGAATGTACTGAGCGCCACTGCCGTGCCCAAAGTAAAGAAGCAGACTTGTAGACTCCAGCGCCTCTTTGAATTCTGGCTCGCTGGGCTCACGGTTGACAATGCTCGTCCAACCTTTCATGGAAGAGAGATCTTCCTCAAAGGTCCCCTGTGTCGCCTTAAGATCACCGCCTGGGTTGAGTATGTAGGTTCCGCTGCTGCGGTTTATGTGCAATCCTTGGGAGATATCATCCGTGTGTTGTCGGAAGTCCATAATCCTGTCGCGGATGCACTGCAGCGATGGCATCCGGGAGACAGGCAGTCCTTGAAGGCACGGAAGCGATTCCCAGGGGAACGAATGAAGTGCTTTATCAAGGATCAGAATCGTATGGTCGGGATGATCGTGTCCCTCGCTCTGAACGCTCTCGTGATAGCTGCGCAGTGCATCGAGCGTATCTACCACCATCATATCGAAATCAATCTCATCGTAGGCGTTGCGTTCCCCATGGAACTGCAGGATGTCCACCACAAAGTATAAGAGATCCATCAGCAGATCCTCCGGGTCCTCGCGGCTTTCCAGGTCCTGGATTCCAGTGAATAATTCCAAGACACTGGAGTGGAGAGCGAGTCTCGGTTCCACTGCTTTACCACCTTTCCTTCGCGAAGGCAGGTGTTTGTCGAGGACATTTTGAAAAGCGTCACCGAATCGGGATAAGAGGTTAACATTCCTGGAAGCAGGAGAAAAGACGCCACGGAATCCACCCAGCCAGATATTTTCAACATTGCAAAGTAGCGTTTCTAGACGTCGATCAAGTGCTTCCCTGTTTGCCCACCACTCTTTTCTAGACTGTCTATCCGTCCGCGAACGGGCGTCATGTGCGCTGATATTGGCGAGCTTGATAATATCCTGCAGCTCTCTCTTCCCTTCATCGAAGGTAAATTCCTCTTCCTCTTCTTCATCTTCGGAGTCTCCTCGCTTCAAGGGTAAACGGAGGAGGAAAGGAGCACGACCCTTATGCATTTTCGAAATAACAATGTCGGTTCGATCTGCACTGAGTGACAGCGAGATGACGTTCCAATTATCGGGAAGGATGTCAATATACTGCGAAGCAAAATCAGAGCACGAGTAACTCTGGATTTCCCTCGTCCAGGTTGGAGCGACTGGCCAGCTGAGTGGATCGGAGAAGCTAGGAAGTTGCTTATCGATGTCGATCGACAGCTGGGCGCGCTCAAAGGCACCAATACGGCCGATTTCTATTTTACGTTAGACAGCACTAGGGTAATTGCATCGTAGACAAGACTCACCAGTAACATTGGCTGGAGACACAAGATCTGTTCCCAGAGCTCCAGAAGCAGTGGCATTTGAGAGCAGCGACATCCGACTCATTAGACGGGAGGCAGCATGTGCATCAGTTGTAGAACCACATGTAATGGCAGCCTTGAAGATGTCACTTAGGGGAATGCTCGCTCTGGATAGCATGGTGGAGAAATCTTCTTCTTTCTTGGTAGTACGTGACCGTGCCCCCTTGGTGGAAGTTGCTCTGGTTTTACGCACAGCGGGAGCTTTCTTGGTGGTCGAAGAAGCTTCAGTAGAAGCAAGATCCTCAATTTTCTTAGCTGGAGATTGCACGGATGGCAGGGATAGTGTAGATTCCGGGAGTACGCAGTATACGGCATGCGTCGAGAACCGTCTGATAGTATCAGCAAGTAGATGCTCGCTTTCATCTATCTGAGTGGAGATCTGGCCGGCCCTGGACATTGCAAACTGCCACGCATCCTTCAGTAGGCAGAGAGCTTTGTCGAAATCATGTCCTGCGAGGGAACAAGATGCTTGTTGTCGAAGAATATCGCCTCTGAGCCTTAACAGAGTAGCTGACTGGGCTGTAGCTGGAGTCACTTTGCTTAATTCTGATTCGGCGGTCGTTGTCTTTGCTTTGCGTGTCCGCGGTGCTGTTGCTGTTGTTGCTGCACTCCGAGGCCTTCTTGCCGGCTTTTGGATTTCTAGTTTCTCCATCTTGTCTTCTATGCCAAGATCTGGCGAGGACAAGTCTAGAGGCATCATCGATTCGGGTCGACAGAGATCGAGGACGGCGCGTTCCGCCTCACCGAGAGCACGGGACTGCTGGTCATGCAGCCCTCTGGCTTGATAGAGAGTAGCAAGGCTGAATCGAAGGGAGACGATCTCAACACTGTTATCGAGTGCCTGAGACATTTCAACTGCACCTTTCAGAAGCTCCTGGCCTTCTGATATGTGGCCACCACGGATCCAGTCATAACCGAGCTGAGCTTGGCAGGCGATGAGTCGGACTTTCGCATTGAGGGTTTTGTTGATTTTTACCGCTTGTTCCGCGTAGTAGATAGCGTCCTGGAGGAGTCCACTGTGGGCAGAAAGATGGACGAGATTCAGCAGGCTGGAATGATGCGAGGCGATATGTGGCCAGAAAAGCGATCCCTCGGAGTAGGTCTTTGTCGAGGTGGCATCCTTCATGTTAAGATTAGCCATTCCCTCTGTAACAGTGTCTACTTCAGCATCGCAGCTGTCACGTTCTGGCGTCCCCTCTTTCTTTTGTGACATCTTCTCCAGCTTAGCCCAGAGTCTGCAGTTCAGACGTACTGAAAGCTTTGCGAAGAAAAGAGCATTAGCCATTGATCCCTGTGCGTAGAAGAATTTTGAATGAACAAGAGCTGCGTCTGAAATGACCCGCTCCCATGCCATCTTACGTGTACCAGTACTGCTGGAAATCTCTCCTTTCACCTGACTACTCTGGTAGAACATTCGGGCGGTCGACAAAGCACTAGCTGCTTTCTCCAAACTACCAGTCTCGAGCAAATACTCCACGTTGACCAGGTAGTTGGACATTGTTGCAAAAGAAGAGACCCGATTGCTCTCCATATGTTGATTAGCCTGAGTGAGAAGTGCTCCAGCTCGGGTGCAATTCCCAATTCGGCAATATTGTAGTGCTGACCGAGACTGAAGCAGAACGAGGTCGGAGGCGTCATTGACAGTCTGGAGCTGCACGACACGGAGTACTATCTCGAAGACCGAGAGCTGGAGTTTCCACATTCCACGAATTTCGAGATAGTCGAGAAGTGCTTTCATCTGCAGGGTCCAGTATTCCGCGTCACCCACACGAGTTTCGACAGATTCCCAGTCATGGCAACTTTGGGCCACTTGAATCCAAGATTGCACCACTGCTTCAAGCTCTTCAGGTTCGATGTCTCCGGTATGGAACCCCAAAGTCAGCCGCAGACATGATCTCAAATGACCTTCAAGCCCAGCGAGCACGGTATCGTCAAACCGGCTTGTTCCTTCCTTCGCAATTGCTGTACCTTCAGAGACGAGTGTCTCAGCAACAGATACATCCACTGCTCCGGGATGCTGAAGGATGAAACGTAGGGTGTACATGATAATACGTAACCGGTGTATAGGGTAAACATCGGGAGTGTAGAGGGCAAGGAGCGTTGAGATAAGGGAAGTCAGAGTTGGGCGGAGGCTTTCATCACTTGAGGAATGAACATGAGAATCCATGAGAAGGCCCATTTGCCATTCAAGAATGAACCCTCGTTCTTCGGGCTCCAGCTCGGTGTCGTCGAATGTTACTGAATCTGTATTGTTTCTGCGTCGCAGCTGAATCCTCAGGTGTCCATTCAGCACACGGCCAAGAATAAAGCCTTCGCTTCTCGGGTCCTGAAAAGCACGATGAGCAGGCTTTCCAGCGACTGCGGACATGAGGTCCTGAAGAACACCTGAGCCAATATACTCATGGATAGATTGATGAAATGCCTTGGCCGATTCCGAACCGATATTCCCTTCAGCGTAAAGATGGGCAAGTCGCTCAAACTTGAGAGCGGCAAACCCTGTGCTCCTTTCGCCAGGAGAGCAATTAAGAAGCAAGGTTGTTGACTGCCTCAGAAGCGGAATAAGTTGCTTATAACCTTTTCCAGATTCTCTTTCCTTCAGATACCGGGACCAAAAAACATTGGACAGTTTGACGAAGGCAATGCCCCTATTATCATCGACAAAAGAGTCACCTTGGGGCATATTTTCTGGTTCAAGAAGCCCCAGGAGACGTTGGCAATCAGAAAACATTGGCAGAGCATCTTCCCAGGCCGTTGACTCGCCCATCACTACCAGTTTTCCAACAGCTGCCGCCGAATCAACAGCGGCCAGAATGATGTTCTTCGATACAGCAATTTTATGTTGAAACTGCTCAAATTCTCTTTCTTCGCTGTCTTCCGTTGGTTGTCGTCCGACGTAGCGTCTCAGAAACCTTACAAAACCCTGAAGATACTCGACCACTCGGCTCTTGAGTTCGTCAGCAGCGCTGTCAGCGCCGCCCTTCCTGGATACAGTATTTGCAAGAACACTCATTGCTAGCTTTTTGAGTTTAGCCGACTCAATGAGGAGTTGCTCCATATCAGTCGCAGTACCTTTCAGCAGTGATCCCAGAGTGGCTGCTGCTTCAGAAAGCGACTGTGCAACAGCAGCTGGGGAGCCTGCCGACTTCATCGTTTGAATATTGAGGCATGCGATCCTACAGCGAATAATTCCGGCTGTGACGGACTGCTCAAGAGCAGGAACACCCAACATATCATTGTATATTGTGAGAGCGTTGTCGGTACATCCTGCTTCCTGCGCCAGTTGTCCTAGCACCACATTGATCTTCCGCATCGTGTTCGGGTCCTTCGATTTGACCGAAAGCTTCCTCTCATCCTCTCCCACTGCAGACTGCAACCTGAGGACGGTCTTGTAAATCGTAGAAAATTCAATGTTGTCAATGGTATGCTCGTTCTGGGCGAACGCGCCGAGGGAGCGTGCCAGAGGATCCCAGAGCTCTTTGTTTGGATCACAAACGTGCCCACAGACCCTCCACCACATCGTCCGAACTTCGAGTGCGAGGAGCTGTATGTTAAGCGACAGGGCGGGCTTGGTTTGTGACTTTGAGACCGATGGGGCTTGATCGCCGTATTTCTGGCCCGATGGGCAAAGACAGGAAAGGTTATACGACAGTGACTGTAGCTGTAAAGCTGCCTTGTCCTTTGACAAGGCCCCAGATTTGAGTGCGTCTGTAATTATTCTGGCAGGGCTGCTGGGGTTGGACAGTATAAGTGTTGGATAAAGCTTTTGGACGACGGAGAGCCGCCTGTCGGATACAATCAACCTGAGAGCGTTGGCCTGGAATGACACTAAGAGGCCCAGTGTACTAGCAGCAGCTCCAATATTTCTAAAGGCCAGAAGGTCTGCCATGCTCTCTTTCGACGCATCATCGCTGGAGTTGTTTACGGTATCGGCTTTCTTCGTACGATTCGTAGAATCCGCGACATTATCGAGATGCTGTTGAATCCGGCGTTTGAGTCCTCTCAGTTCTTTGTATGCAAGTTCGTTAAGCCCCAGGGACAGAAGCCTTCCTGCAAGTATACATGCACCTTGTTCGAGTTGCATGTTTGGAAGTTCGCCGGGCTGGTCACACTGTTCGCTTCTCAATGTCCGCAGACAGGACAATGACAATCGCGCACACTCAGCCGTGGCAAGCATTCCCTCGTCCACCATAAGCGTACTTGTGCGGCGAACATGGCCCGGCTTCGACTTGGTTGGTGACGTTACGATCCGATTTGGCGAGCTCGCTCGAAGAGGGGCCTTGGTGTTTGGGGTGTGTTGGAGCTGATCTGGTGAATTCGCGAGTTGGCGTCTAGATGCAGGGGCCTTCAAAGCATCTGAGAGGGACTTGGAGGCAACGTTGAAGACCTCCGTAGCCAGCACGAGCTTCTCCTGACGTGACAGACGCGCTTCGTCTTGGATATCGGTAGGCGCTTGGAAGACGGCAACTTTGGCAGCTGGCCTCGCTTTCGCGGTCCGCGTCGATCTCGAGTTCTTCGATGCCGTCGCTGCCTTGGTAGTTCTGGTTTCTCTCTTTTGGCTGCTAGCAGTCTTCTCTGCATCTGGATTCGAGGAAGGTCGGAGGAGTGTCTGTAGAGAGGAAACAGTGGATGGCGTGCACGATGCTAATGACTTGATTTCCTGTTTCACGGACTCCACGAGGGAGCCCTGCATTAGTACTGTTACCGCCATGGGTGTATAGGCTGGTATAAGGATATAGAACTGAATGCCATCCCACTGGGCGTGTTAGTTAGTATCAAGCATATCGCATCATCGAGCTCCGTGGTCGAAGGAGGCTGACATAAACTGCGTTGTCGCAGCAACGGCGACTGCGCTATCCTCAAACGAGCGATCCAGGCACATCGGATCTGCAGCTCCGATTCTCCGATTCTCTTCCCGGAATCACCTACATCTTTTTTCGAGGCCGATTCCACGCGCAACCGCATACTATCGTTAACCGCTGGTCGAACAGTTATTAAATCTATAGAAATGGCTAGTCTAAGAGGGCTCCTGAGGCCTATCGCCAGGAATTCCGCGCAATCCCTCAGCGTTCTGCACAACCGCACCGCTTTCCTTGCAGCTTCCCAACATGTCCGTCTACATTCCTCCGAGTCCTTACCGAGAATCGCACAGGCATCGACGTGGAGAGCAATAATGCCAAAGTTCATGCGAGATCCAGAGACGCTAGGTCATCAGAAAAAGAAGACAACGGAGTCGCCGGAATGGAACCCCGCGACTTTTTATATCGTCATATTCCTCCTCATCGGCTCACAAGCTATCCGATTACTGCTTTTGAAGAAAGATTACGAGGCATATACGAGAAGTGCGGATGCGAAGATAAGGCTTTTAAGAGAAGTCATTGAGAAGATTAAGAGCGGAGAGGATGTGGACGTGGAAAAGTTGTTAGGGACCGGCGATGCGCACAAAGAGAGGGAATGGGATGAAGGTCGGTTTCTTCCTGCTAGGTCGGATATGCCATGTTCTAATACTTTTCTTTATGCTACAGTCTTACGCGAGATTGAAGCAGAAGATTCCCTGTGGCATCAGAAGAAATCTGAGAAAGAGCGTCAACAGCCCGCCCGGACTCAAGCTGCCGTACAAGAACCACCCGCTGAAAAGCCTGCAAAGGGAGGCATAGGATCATTCTTCTCCCGCACAAAATCCCCCGAAAAGGACAACAAGAACAACGTGAAGGATAAGAAAGAAGACGACGAGAAGGAACAGAAGCAGCCCCGAAAGCCCGTGTTCTTCTAAGCGTTGGCGTCGTTTATTATGCCATTGCCGTCACACAGCAGATCGTCTACCACTCGATCTATAGACGATCTATCCAGCAAGATCACGTTTCAAACGCCCTTCTCAACCATCTCCGTCAGAGAACGGGCTGAGCCAGTATGTCCTAGGCCGACCTGCCTAGGAGAGAATAAGCAGCTCGTAGAGCGACGTCTTCAGGGAGATATCTGGATTCAATCGAGATTTCTTAAGCACAGGAGACAATACCTTCTTGGCTGCTTACCACAACAATGCTGCTAGTTAATAACCCCGAGTTCTCGGAGAAAGGGGCCCACAAGTCACGGCCATACACCGACAGCTCCCGATTGACCATCCATATCATACGGACTCGCAGAGGTGATATAAGATCTTGCAGACCACCAAGCAACGCTTGAAAAGGAATAAAATATCTGTTCCGGGCAGATCCGCCAAATCCCTCTTCTGCGGATAAACGGCTCGATCTACAGATTACCTCCTGCGCAACTTGATACCCAAACCCCACTAACAATTACTCTGTACATTAACTGGATTCAAAAGCCATTGACTCGTGAAACTGTCCACAGTATCTACTCTAGCACATACACTACATACGTACATAGTATATCTCAACTGTGGAGAACGCGATAGCGTAAATCCTAGTTTCACCATCAAAGAAAGGCTCGCATCTCCACATAGAAACAAACCATGAAAGTCTCATATCTCCACTCATAACTCCGGAATTATCTCGGTGTCTGTACTCTCTTCTCTTTTATTCCCCTTCACTCATCATAACGTCCAATGATATCTCTTTCAACTATACATACTACGATTCCAGACCGCCATTTACCTACTTTACACCCTCTAACCACATCTCCCAAGCTAAACCCCATTACTTTCCACTAAACAGTAGATACGACACGAGATATCCGAGACACATCTAACTAGGTCCACTAACGATCATCTACAGAAGTAGATTCTATCTCCCTCTATCCGATCGATCGACATAATATGATTTGGGTATTTCGCTTCGATTAACTAGTATAATTATTTCTTGATGCATACGGTATGGAATATTGGTGTATGGGACAGTATGGTATATTTCCATATGGGGTATGTGATGGGTGGTTGCTTCTTTGGGGTATTTTCTGGGTGTGGGCATTTTCGGACATTTTATATATATTTACCGGATACATATCATTACAACTGGGCGTTCTGCCAGATGGGATAGGATATGCCGCAGTATTTCTCTAGAACGTGCCGAAGAATAAAATAAGTAATACATACATTGTGCTTCTAATCTACCTAATTCTATCTGTGGTGGTCGTCTAGAAGAAATGAAATAGTCTAGAGAGTCACAGAGATAAGGATATAGCTAGGAAAAATAAGAAACTTGAAGAAAAGTACTGAAAAGAACCGTCTTTCCATTCATTGAATTGTGGTTTGAAAAGAAACATAAGACGAATGAGGCGCCGCGCCATAACAAAGCGAAGTTACATGCATGACCGAACCGGATGGGGACTCGCTAGGAAAAGATGGAAGAGACAAAGCAGAAAAGGAAGCAAAAACAACACAAATGCAACACAAGTGCAAACCGCCACAGGCGAAGAGGGTGCATGTACATCGGAGAAAAGGAGGAGAAAGCCCTAAGAGTACACATGTAGTAATGACCGTGCAACAATCCCTTCTCGATGACCCGCTGTACTGCCATTAACGATGCTGTCTGAGATGCTCGCTCGATTGGGAACACCCATAGTTTGGAAATCTAAGTCTAACTCTAGTCTGACCCGATTCCCAGAAAGGAAAATAAAAAGATACAGAGGAAATCACCTTGCACGAGAGGCCTTAAATCATCACTTTTTCTTTATCCCATGAAATGTTCATTGCTTCGGACTCGAGAGGAACTTGGGCCATTTCTCAGCCTGCGGGACCTTCACGTGGCCAAAGTTCTCGTCGAGATCGAGGATGAGCTTGAGGGCGTTGCGACATCTCAGGTACGGAAGAGGTGCCTTGGCAACCTGCAGACCGACTCCGGGCTCGACGCTGCCGGTCGGCGTAATTGAAGTCACCGCGGCCTCAGATCCAGGCATAGGTAGAAGCTTCTGGAGCACTTCGTACGCTGCAAGGGTAAAACCGAACTGAGGAGATGAACGGAGGATACGAGCTGGTCCTCCTTTGAAGAAAGCCTGGAAACCCTCCTCCTTCCAGATGGTCGCCGCACAGTGGCGCAGAGACTTGTATCCAGTCTCTCCCTTGCGGGCCTCGACCTGGAGACGAGTCTTGATAACATCACACGGGGTGGTCAAGTAAGCTGCTGGCATACCCGCGATAGCACCGGCAGTCAGGAGTTGCACGACGCCAAGCTTCTTCGTCGGGGATTCACCAAAGAAGTCGGACTTCAGGTGGGAGTATGTGGGGAAATAGATGGCGGAGAAAGGAACTAGGCTGGGTCAGTTTGGTCGCTTTTCTAGAAGTTGCAGAGATAACATACCATCACGAAGCAGACAAGCACTGGCACCCTTGTACAGACCCACCAGACCGAGGTTCTTCACGATCCACATCGCTGATCGACGAGGAGCGCCTTCGACGTTCTTGGCGATTTCGCCCTGCACCTGCAGACGGATTTTCACGATTTCCAGGGGGTTGGTGAAGATCTAGTAGATTAGATTAGTCTCGTTGACGCTAGCCGATTGACACTCGACTTACCACTTGACAAGCTCCGGCCGTACCACCCGACACGATCTCCCAGGGATACCAGATCTTTCCTGTCTGCTTATCGGTGAAGTAACCGCGGGCCAGGTCGTTGACGGTCAGCTTGATGGCCTTCTCAGGAGCGACACCGATTAGCTGCGGGATGACACCAGAGTACAGACCCAGGAAACCCTCGTTGCGGATGACTTTCCTGGCGCAGTCGATGGAGTTGTTGTACAACCGCTCACCGACACGGCTGCTGCGCTGGTTCTGCATTCTCGTCTTCACCAGGTCGATGGGATAGACCATGAAAGCACCAAAGGCTCCAGCAATACTACCAAGCGCGAAGTGGTGGACCGACTCCAACACACTGTGGAGGACGGATTTCGTCTTCTCAACGGCCTTGTCAGTAGCCTTGGTGGCGGAGGCGACGGCTTGTTCGCCCAGGACCAGTGGGGTGTGCCAGGACGCATCGATGACTTTGGCGAAGTCCTTGAGAGAGAGCTTGCCGGTAGGTGCATCAAGACCCGCGAAGTGGAAGAGGATATCAGCTTCCATAGGCGTAAAGAAGGAGAAGCGTGTGATGCGGGCGGCCTCATTAAGGAAATCAGCCCTGGTGATCTTGCCGTCGTCGCTCTTTCGCGTAGCCTCGCGCAGAATGAGATCAATGAGATCCATCTCGCGGATGACATTCTGGAACGCGCGCACGTTGGCGTAGGAGATCTTACTGCCGGCGGAGATGTTGCAGAGGGTGGGGAGATGCTCCAGCAAGTAGTCGGACAGCTTGTGCCTGGACGTAGTCAGGATGATACGCTGGAAGTCCTCCGGCTCAATATAGCCATCACCGTCCTTGTCGAAGTAATGGAAGGCCTGGCGGATACGCTCGCCCTGCAGTCCACGCAGCATCTGCGCGAACTGGGGGTATGTCATGTCATGACGAGTCCTCTTGGTGCCGACATAGAGCGAAGCCCATTCCGAGTTCCAGTCGAAGGGCACGCCATCTGATCCTTTGTTGAGATTGTACAGTTTCTGGAAGGTCTCGTACTTGACTGTACCGGTGCCTTCAACGTCGAACAGGCGGAAGGCAACCTCATACTCCGCATCAGGCTTCGTAAGCAGGTTCTCAAAGGTGGCCCAGTCTGAGAGGCTTATCCGGCCAGTCTGTCGTCGATCTGCGACGCTGAAGAGAATACCGTACTGGTCGCGCTTGATTTTATGCTACAGTGGACAGAACACAATCGAGTCAGCTTCCATCTAGTGACTCACTCCATTGCGCAACACAAGGGAGATCACAAGCGTAGCCACTTACATAGTCTTCATCCTTGGGTGCAATAGCTTCCACGAACTCCCGCTCGGTCATGTACAACTCACCGGTCTCCTCATCCTTGCGCGCATGCTTGAGGAAGTTGGCTTTGGCCTGCTGCGTGAGCTGCGGCTCCTCCGACGTCCCCAGGAGCGACGCCTTGACAGTCTCAGTCACGCTCGCCATAATGAACCCAACTGCAATCTGTCACCGTGAAGAATGGATCCTGCCACACAGGGCCTTGTTTTATTTGCAGTCCGTACGGACAGATTGCCTGAAGCTAACTGCCTGAAGCTAACACAGAGGGAGCAGACAGACAGACAACGTGCAATGGCCGGGCAAATGACACCAAAGGGAAGAAACAACGAAGGAGGACAGGCCCAGGCCAGACAGACAATGAAGGAACCAGACAAACGAAACGAAGCTGTCCCAACCAGAACAGAGTTGCAGTTTTTTTGCGCCAGGGCCTGCGGGAATCGGAGAAGCTTAACGCCTTTCGCAGATGCTGGCCACGCGAGTCACTCAGCGGGAAAAAAACACTCAGCGACGGCGTTCACCGCCCCGGCCAGGGGGACATCTAGAGCCCGTTTAGAGCATCGCATCTTGGGGCACATTGGGGCTCACTGGGGGGCTGTTCGGCCCAGGCTCCGGTATCTCCGATGGTTCATACTCTGTTATGTGCGGTTATTTACTCTTTACTGTTTAGTGAGGTGTTGCTGCTCTGCTAGAGTCGCTCTAGCTGGTATCCAACTGGTTATGCCTACTCGAGTAGCATCTCACGCATCTTGTCTCGTCCATCTGCAACAAGAGGATCCCTCGTGAGGCCCCGACACAAGAAAATTCGATCCTTCTTCCTGCTCTCCCCGTCCGGACCCGTTCTACGAAAACTCCCGCCAAGGTAAGCGCCCCGACTCTCGGAGCATGCGCGAGATCTCTCCAGTCGGCACACAAGCGCACCGCGGCATCCTCGAGGAGGAATCGGGTCCCCTGATCCCGAAGAGAGACTGCTCTAGTGTTAGTACGGATTACTTTACTGATCATGGGGGACAGTACTGGTACTCTCTCGGCCGGTAAGAAGACACAGATCTGTCAGAGATGACCATGATGAATGACTATGACCGTCCCTGGCTCAGCAGATAAATAAATAGCTGCATTCACAGAGCATGCCTGCACCTCACAATCGGATCTCGTAATTGAATAATCTTCCAGCCCCGGAATCCTCTTTTTCGACGGGTTTCCAGCCGCCATCTTCTCCAAATTTTTACAGTTTTGACCGAACATGCCAATGATTTACCCGAAAGGTAAACGGGATGCGGAGCACATGCGGGTCCGCGGGTCCGACCTTGGAGAAAAGAACACTTCGACATCGAGCTCAGAGACCGAGCCGTCTCCAACATCTGACTCGAGTCGGGCGTCTGCCGATGCCAGCATAGCATCACCTACGATCCCCGTGAAGATCGCGATATCTCGCCTCCAATCGACCTCAAATCCTCACCAAGAAGGCTGTCAGGATCTGCTCCTCCCCGACAACTCGCATCGCCTGGAGAGATCTGATTGAACGCGGGGATACATCCATCGACTCAGGCTAAAAGAACGGAGCCGACATGCACATGTTCACGGGACTCCAGCTGATGCACGCTAAAACGTCCGGATCTCACCGCTTCCCCCTTTCAGGAAGGCGCTCTATCCTCCCGCTGATGTGCACTTCATAATCCAGAATAATGATAAACTATCTATTATTATGGTTATTATTACGGACTGCTCTGTTTTTGGGGAATCCGGAGTCCCCAGGGTAACCCGCTCAGGTCGCCTAGCCAAGGAAGGCTTCATCCCTTTCTGCTGCCAACCCCTTGGGGTACGCTACCGCATACCTGGGGAATCGCATAGCTGGCGTCCTCTTGGCAGTTGTGCTCTGCTGGCACGTAATTTCATACTAATAATATCAAGAGCGCGGAGCCAACTTGCTGGCTATCCGAAGCATCCAGGTAAACGTTAGACCTGTCTACTACGTGGAGTGTTGTGGTGTTGAAGCACCGTATGGTACGGTACATACCTCACTCCAATTACGGCCCCGATATTTCCCTAGTTAGATCTTACTAGATCAAACCATTGTGCGGTTCCGCCTAGGCAGACCTGACTGATTAACTTACCGGAAACGCCCTATCCGCACAGGAGAGCTTCACAATTGCGGAGTCGAGTCACAGTGTCATTGTTTGCCGCATTAGCCCCAGGTTCTAGATATTACAGTATGTCACCATTTGCACGTCGGCTTTGAACCTGGTCAGGAGCACATATGAAACGTTATTTCCCTTAAATCCCCAAACTAGTAGATTGTGCGCCATTAAAACGTAGCATGGAATATAACATTTCAGAATGGTGTTTTCTAAGCACAGTGCTTGTCAGTTAACCATGAGACTCGCAAGATAGACGACTCTTCACAGTGCCAAGTGTATTGTATTAGCTCTCTCGCCGTCATCCAGAATAATTAGAACCAGCAGAACCTTCCATGGAGATGACTAGCCTCCAGCAATATATAACTATCAGCTTGTATAATACTAAAGCCATCTTATCAAGCCAAATAACAAGCGAGGAGGTGCTATATGAGAGCTATTTAAGAGACAGTTTGCCTTTGTCCAATATAAAGACGGAACGAACATCAAGCATAATCTGTATTGTAGAATAGCGGCACATGGTAAGCTTCTAGAAGTAATCGAACTGGTCTAGAAACCTGCGCGATGGCTCGAGCGGCCGAGATCTGTCCATTCTGCAGCAAGCTCTCTTAGGTGGAGCACTGACCTGTCTGTACCATAGACTAGGTTTGAGTAGATGGACAATAAACATTGATGCTGTCATGCATTGAAGCCCGCCTTTTCCTCAGACGTTTCTATAGAATGGTGAGTATCCTGGAATTAAGACCCATCTCGTAAGGGTTGGTGATGTCAGATAGTTACATGATATTATTAACTCGTCCCACATGGTATAGCCAAGTTGATAAAAGGATGTTCCTCGCGGATAGCCATTACTAGTATTAGAGCGAGACAACCAATTTTCTCGCAGACACACCCTCCTTCAAGACATCCAAGCCACTCTGCACGTACTCCAAACCCTTTCCCAGAACATACGGTTCCGGAGCAATGATATACTGCTGCGCTTCCAAAGCTTTGGGTAGAAAGTCCCCGAAAATAACGTCTGCAAGCTCAGTCGTCTTGAGACCGCTTCCCCAGACGAACTTCTGCTCAACACCCCTTAATCTCGTCTTGATCCACAGGGATATGTTCCAGCACATGGTGTTCAAACAGGTAAGAAAGAAGTTAGATTTTGGCGGCCCGGCTACACTGACGTTGGCGACGAATTTGCTGCCAGTGGAACGGTATAGGATATCCATACAGGGAAAGAGGGACCCCTCCCCAATCGCCATGGCTCCGGCCATGGTTTTATTCTCCAGGACATGGATCATCTCCCGGACGACAGTCTTCTTCTTATAGTCGAATACTTTACTAGCTCCCAGTCTTTTGACGTAGTCGAAGTTCTTTGGCGATGCGGTCGTGATCACCTCGTAGCCTGCCGCGACGGCCAGCTGGATCGCGTTGCTGCCCACACTGGTTGAACCTCCCCAGATGAGAACAGCTTTGCCTGTAGGGGCCTGTGGAGGGACAGTGGGTAATTGAAGAGCTAGGGAATCTTTCCCAAATAGCCCAGAAGCCGCAGTGGCCAGGCATAACGGCAGAACCGCCGCCTCTTCGTAGGACAGGCGCTCGGGAATGCGTGATGCGAGGTTCTCCCGAACGGCAGTATACTTCTGAAAGGCGTTGTCTGCGGCATTATTGCTATCTGGGTCTGCACCAACTGCGAGACCAAGGACTCGATCGCCTACTTTGAATTTTGAAACTGAACTCCCGATTTCGACGACTTCGCCTGCGAGATCAGAGCCTAGGATGAATGGGTATTTGATCCAGGGGAACAAATCATTGCCTAGGTCTTGTAATGCGCAGTCCACTGGGTTGATGGCCACAGCGCCGTTTTTGACAATGATCTCATTCTGCGTGGGAGATGGATAGGGCGCTGGCTTGATTTCTAGCCGTGTTGTCTCTTTCGTGGTGAGCCATGCTGCTGTGTTTGAAGCCATGGTGGTTTATAACGACAGAATACCTCTAAAGCATGGCTTGGGAAGCCAGCGGGAACATAACATTGGGGATAGGCCAAACTAAATTCAAATTGAAATATCCAGCTCTTGCCTCCATCTTCACGGAATCGATCAAGTGATTTTTGCTGTCAGCATTGTCAGCGTAGTTGCAGGGTTATTGTCTTGGCGGTTATCTTACGATCTAACAGTAAAAGTATGGAATCTCATATACCCCAGATAGATCTGCCGGAATGAGTTCCCGAGAGATTGCGTTTGTAGAAAGGAGGTGTTGGATCTATTTGACATGATGATACTTGTAATACCTGTTTGGAAGGTCGATATTTACTAGTTTGCGACCCAGCTAGTGATAGTGAGACAGTCAATGTAAGTATGAACCAGCTCTCTGCATGTGATATTCGCATTTGTTAAGTATCCTGGATTCTCATTCCACAAGAGATGGGTAATAGAACGCGTTGTATCTAGTCCATCAGGTCCAGATACAGTTACATCTCTATATCTTGGTTGCTCTCTGACGCCTGTATCTAGATCAACATCATCAGAAACCGGCATTTCTAACTGTAGTTATAGCCGATATGCAATTGCCACCCTTGAAACACAGCTTATTCTCGCTCTCCCAATAGCGGCTGCAAAGTCTCTATGTTGCCGTCGTCTGGATCTTCCGGCTTGTCTAATCGAAGGACTCTGAAGAGGAAATCTTCGATCGGCAACAGAATCAGAATGACTCTATTCCATCTCCACGCTGCTGCAAGAACGCATGCGCCGACAAAGGCATCCAGGAGGAAATGATTGGCAGTTGCAACGACCGTGAGGAGCATTGCCGTTGGCCATAGCGGAGCAATGAGGCGTAGGATCAAATGCGGACTGAATCTGCACAAGCAAAATGCGACGAAAAGAGAGTTGCCAAAATGTAGAGATGGCATGGCAGCGATGGTTAGCTGGAACTTATTCTGGGTCCAATCTGAGCCGCTGTTATTGCCATCGTGCAGGACATCGATGAAACCGTATTCTTCCGGAAGCAGCCGTGGCGGCATACACCTCCAGGCTGTGATGATCACGAATGCGATCACATTTTCCATTGCAAGTGTCCGTCTGATATTCTGGTATCTCCAGCGCGGGATAAATGTGTAGCAGTATACCAGGAAGACTACCCCAAGGATTATGTGCGAGTGATAGATTCTAGCCAGAATAGACATGAGCCATCGCGCCTTCTCAAGGACGAAGCGCTGTACAGATAGTTCGACGTCGATGTGGAGGAGGTGTTCGAGCGAGAGGATCTGCGTAGCATGAATGTACGCATGGTGGAAGATAGCCTCGTTTCCAGCAATGGCTCTTGCGGATATCGCTCGCAAGCCCTGGTAGATCTATAGACCCTCAACTACATTAGCATGATGTCAATAACCAAGGGCGATGAGGATAGCATACCCAATACGTCAGCAGCCAGTACCAGATTTCCATCAGGAAGGGAAAATAATTCAATAGACGGGAATGAATGGCTTTTCGGCGCTTTGGCACACTGCTCTCTGTAACAGTGCCATACTTGTATACCGTGTCCTCGCTATCTGTACTGCTTTCTGAGTCGGGTGTAACGATAGCTTCATCTATATCATCGCTAGCTTCTGCAGGCGTGGATGCCTTGCGTCGATTAATGATCGTCCCCAGTGCAAAGACGGAGACAATTGCTGTATGACACTCACCGGCATTAGCAGTTGTAAATCCATAATCTAGGGTTAGACAGATATTTCAATTTCAACATACCCGCTGGTTCAAAGATAATTTTGAATGACATCTTTAATTTTGATGTGCCTCCGCCTATTGCTGTTGGGATAAAAGATCTACTGACCCGCAAAGAGAGAGCCAAGGCCAGGATCCTATGATGGATTTAGAAAAGAAGAAAAAGAACAAAGGAGGGAAGAATGGTTCAATGTGGACTATTAACCCACTGAACCTTTCTGGAGAGAGAGTTAAAAATCGTACGTCAGTACGTCAGCCTGTCAGATACATTGGTACATGGAACAATACGGTGACAGCAAGGCACAGCCGCCTGAGTAACCCATTATCGTAACAAGCGATGATCCTAACATTCTAAGTGGCCTCAGAGCTTGTAAACCACGGGGAAATGACTTCACAAAATAGTCTAGCTTGCTGCTTAGGTACATGGAAGTGGTCCATCGCTGAGCACACGACGTCTTTGACGGAGGTCGACGGAATGCCCGGTCCGCCGTCATCCCTTCAAACCAACCAGAACCAGGAACTATCTCAATATTCAGCCTTGTCAGCCGTTGATTATGGCGATCATTCCGCTTCAGAAAACTTGGCACGCGACCACATTAATATGCCATACATTAATGTTCTTTGGATCTAGACCATGGCTTGTCAAGTACAGTACAATACCGAAGACTCTCCTGTAGAGGTGATAGCATGTCACTGGTTAATAATATTTTAGGCCCAAGGCCCTCCTTATATTCTACAACGGCACAAGAAATTTCCATACACTTCAATAGATGGTTACACGCCCCCATGCCTCACCTACTCCATTTATAGGGAAGAGGAATGCCCACCTGGTCTTATGGTCAAAGAGAAGCTGAAGGAGAGCCTTCGACATACCCGAGAACAAAATGTCAGCATGTGCTAGGTTTGTATTTACTAGGGGAATATAACTACTGGAAGCATAATAACTATTCTGTACATGAGACTACTATGTTCTTCTCGTGATCGTCAGTTTGCTTTCCTCTTTCTTTGAGCAGATAAACTACATGGAAACTCACCCTAGGCCGAGCCGAGACCCACGGCGATCTTGCGATCCGAGAGATCCCTGACCGCAGTCCGGAGTATATAGAATCCATTTAATCACAGATATTCGCCGTCACTGGTAGACAGGCAGATATCGACGGGCTCTTAGTTTTACAAAGGGCGATACATAGGATATATCGTCGCAGGACATGTGTTATGACTGATACTTGGACAAGTCCTAGACGAAGTATTTAATCCCATCTTGTTACAAGGGACGGCAAATGGAACTGCCACTCCGTGCACGCGGTCTCGGAGGTCTATCAGCCCGGTCCGTCGCCGGCCGGTGCTCAGTTGTAAATAGATTATACTCTCGATGCCATGAAATAATGGAGAACTGTGGCTACCAAATGACTGTTTGAAAATTATGAAAACCATAACACTGGTTTTCTTACTGGAGCTGCATCAGGGGTCTTTTAAACTTCATATAAATACACCACCCCATACCTTCATCGACAAAACCTCGAACACGATTAAATGAGTATGCCCTCGTCTAGTCACACTCCCCATATAAGCTGGTAGCCAAAGGATTAAGAGTATCAGTTCTGACGAGTTCAATATCATATATATGGAATTTATGGAATATCTCACGGAAGAGGGACAGAATAACAGAAGATGCTACTAGAACGAAGGTCCTGTCCAGCATTATTTGGAACTTCAGTGGAGAGAATAGGAACATTCTAGTATTGCGGCGCTTTTTATAGGCATATGAGCCTATTGGAGAAACTGGTAAAGGTCCATGCCAACATCCTCGAAAGAACGAAGGCGAGATTTCAGGGTCTAATACCATACGACCCTTTGTAGGCCAAAGAAACAAGCTATGACACCTGTAAGTCAGAACGGCCGGCTCCTAATCCTGGTCCTTCCATGTGGATATCCTCCCTATGGTTCCTTTTTGAGTTTTTTCAAGGTTTGAAAATGTGATCGGGATGCAGGTCGACCTCCAATTTTGGTTAAGGCCGAAGACGGTCCTGCTCTGTAACGTCGAATCTCAGAGGCTATTGGTTGGTTTCCTGCTTCTTTCTTTTTCTCTCAGGGTCTTGACAGCGAGGTCCCCAGAGATTCTACTCGTCACTTTCATGATCGGTTGACTTTTTTCCTGTAGTCTTTGTTTAAGAAGGAGATGTTGGGAAAAGATTCCTGGCACGTGTTCCTGCATCAAGGTATCAAAGAAAGGCCAGATACATACCAGCTTGGTCCCGACAGGTCAGCACAAAAGACGTGAATGACACATCATATATTGTCTGTGAGGTTGGTATACGGTCCTAGGCAGACTGAAACAAGGCGAACATTACATTGCCGAGAGGATTTTGGCAACATGATACTACTTCTTCGCAGCATCTTACCATTCTCTATCTCACGGTAGTTGCTCAGTTCGATTGTCTAGAACCAGCCAAGGCTTTATTGTTCTCTACTTCAAGCTTGTGGCGTGTGCACCTGATGTGTTTAAGGCATCAATTTATCAATTGTCACAATCGCCAACCTTGTGTAGATGCGATCCCAACCACATAGACTGGTTCTTTGACAGGTTATTGGACAATGGAGAGGGGAAGAATACCAGTTGGATGTGACTCAGGTTGTAACGTGCATCGTCTTGCGATCGCCCGGCGCCTAGTACAGCTACGAAACATCCTTATTGGCAAACAAAAACAAGTCTATTCCAAGCCACCCGGTTCTCTCCACCCTGTACAGGCCCCAACCACCATACAAACCGACACTCTCCAACAGGCAATTCAAGCTTTCTGGGCCTCTCCTTCGCTACCCCTCTTTCACTTATATAACCGGGCGCCTATCCTGCTCTCCTTCTATCCTCTCCCTTCCCTTCACCAGACACTTTCAGTGTTGGAAACTGTTTTAATTTCTTTCCGTCGCGTTTTCTTGTTTTTTCTATTTTCGTCTGCTTCGTTTGGCTGGTCCAATCGAACAGTGCCATTTGCACTTAGCATAATCACCCAAGCCGCATAGTCGTACTTACGTCAATAATATCCATATCCAGCCCCCGACCAAAATCCAGAGCCAACTTTGTTGATCAAAGTTACTCTGTTGAGATCAAAAAAAAAGAAAGAAGAAGCGTTTCTATTCCTCAATATCGCAAATCTTCTTGTTCTATAATACATACCACTTCCCGGCTTCTAATCGAACAAAACCACGAATCCGATCATCATCATGTATGCCGCCCGCGCTTCCAAGCCAAAGCTCTCCCTGAGCATCTCTGCGGTGACTCAAGGTTCCGGTCGTCCATCCTTGTCACTCAAATCCCCTGGTGCAATGCCACGCACTCCGACTTCGCCGTCTCCTCTGAGCCCGACGGCGAGGAATACGATGGCAAACCAGCGTGGTTACCAAACGCTGCAGGTGCCGACGTACTCCTATGCGAACTCGAGCTCGTCAAAAGGCATTCTGAAGAAGAGCACAGACTCCAGCTCTGCAAGAGACAAACGCATTCAATTCCAGAACAGTCCTACTGTGTACTGCGTGACTCCAATCGAAAATAAAGACGATGTCTACGGAGGCTACGTCAAGATGTCCCGCGACGAGCGACGATGGGGCAGGCGCTCATGAATCAAGCCAAGCTTTCTGGAAGAATGAGCTATATTCACAGAATCAATTTTGATCTCGTTGAGCCGAGCTAATTGGAAAGCCGGTATCAACTGGTGACCTCCTGCGCCAGGCTCCGATTCATCATCCAACGCGAGACACGCCCAGCTTGATGTCAAACTTGTCCTCCCAGAGGATCATCCTTCTAGCCAACTGAGGCATATGCGCGTGGGAGATGTCGGATTCATCAGACGAAACCCAAGTTCGGGAATGAAGGAAGTGGAACGACAGGAACACAGATTATGGATATCTTATGACGTTATGCCCCCTGATACCCGACTTTGTCGCTTGAATGTGCAGATGTAAATAGAAACAAACATGACAGTCGTTACCGTTTATTACTCTAATCCCTTGTAAAGCGTTAATGAACTGAGACGTTGACGTAGAGTACGGGTTTATGCGTGTTCCTCCTCGCACATTGGAGGTTCAATATTTTATGTGGTCTATATTAAATGAGGCGTTGATACCGTTCATCAATTCAAGAGAAGCAAAAGGCACCAAGTATCATCCAGAGATGTGGTCCGTAGCTGTTCATCAATACGAAACAAAAGGTAAGGCCGAGGTCAACAGTTAAAGTTAGGGCATCGATCCAGGGCTCCAGTGGCCCGTGCGGGATCGGATTTACTGCGAACGTCCGGGGAAAGATGTCGCGCCGGCGAAACTTTTTGATCCAAGGAATATCCTTCTTTACTAGCATTTGAACTTTCTACACCTGGTGCTTTTCATTTTCCATTCATTTATTCTTCCATGGGCCAGTGAGAAATATACAAATGTTGAATTGCAGAGCCATTGCTCCCGCACTGCGCAGGTTTCGCGGTGCTGCTGTTTCGATACCTGCGATTTCTCGTCGAAGCTTGCTCACACTTGCTATTGAGACTTCTTGGTATATTCTTCGCTTTATTTCCTCTTCTATTTCATTTGTTTCGAGACGAAACTGCTAACTGGGGTATTATTCCTTAGTGACGACACTTCTGTTGCCATCGTCGAAAAGCATACCCCGGCGTCGGATAGTCCGGCCACGATACACTTCCTCGAAAATGTCACCGCGGATACAAGGCAGTACCGAGGAATCCACCCGATAGAAGCGCTCCAGTCACACCAGGAGAGTCTGGCGAACCTCGTCGCCAAGGCGATAAAGTCACTACCGCCTGTTCCGGAGGGTCAGACGAGTAATGATGGAAGGTCCATAAAGGATGTAGACGGGGGGAGATCGCGAAGGATACCGGATTTTATATCTGCAACAAGAGGCCCAGGGATGAGATCTAACCTCTCTGTCGGACTGGATACCGGAAAAGGGCTTGCAGTAGCATGGCAGATACCTTTCGTCGGTGTTCATCATATGCAAGCACATTTATTGACCCCGAGATTGGTGTCTGCTCTGACTGCAGGAAAAGACCATAACAGACAGATGAATGAACCCTCTAAGGCACATCCAGACTTCCCTTTCTTGTCGATCTTGGTGTCTGGCGGACACTCCCTGCTGGTGAAGTCTAGCTCCGTCACAGATCATAGCTTGATAGCATCAAGTGCAGATATAGCCATTGGAGAAGCTCTCGACAAATCGGCTCGATTGATACTCCCAGAATCACTGCTCCAGACAGCCAAGAATACAATGTATGGGAAAATGTTGGAGCAGTTCTCTTTCCCTGGTGGCCCTGCAGACTACGACGACTATCGCCCTGCGATGACTCGTGGGGAGGAGCAAATCAAGCGGGAGAGCCCTTGGGGTTGGTCAATCACGACACCGCTAGCAAACACACGACAACTACAATTCAGCTTTTCATGTGTACCTAGCACAGTCACGAGGCTCTTTGCAAATAGAGAGAAGGCAAACCAACCCACATCTAACGATGAGCGTGTGGCTCTTGCGCGCGAGTCCATGCGCGTATGCTTTGAACATCTCGCCTCGCGAACTATAATTGCCTTGGAAGCTTTGAGGGACCAGGCAAAGAATAGTGAACAGATCAAAACCCTTGTTGTGAGCGGTGGAGTTGCCGCAAATCGGTATCTCATGACGATTCTTCGCTCATTCCTCGATGTCCGCGGGTTCGGACACATCGAGCTCGTTGCGCCTCCGCCGTATCTCTGCACCGATAATGCTGCTATGATTGGTTGGGCTGGAATAGAGATGTTTGAGGTTGGATGGCGCACTGAACTTAGCTGTCGAGCTTTGAGAAAGTGGTCCCTGGATCCAACGTCCGAAGACGGCGGCGTCCTGGGACCTTCTGGCTGGACGCCCATCTAATATATCTACCAGGACCGCTCCATTGACGACGTCATATATTGCAGGATTCAGCATATCGGGCGTACTGAACATGGTCACTGTTTGTATCCATATTTATTGATACCCTCGGATTTGTGACTGGCCTTTCCGGGAACTTTTCATGAGTCATTTCAGCGCATTATAACTGTAAAATAGAATATACATAGAAAGGAAGATAAAAGAAACTGCCGAAGCTGGCAGACATGGATAGCACAACCCCAAAAAAGTATATAAAAAAGATAATAGAATAATCCCATCTCCACAAAGAAAAGAGAAATACATAGTATTACAAGGAGGATTCTCCAGTTAGGAGAGGAGCTGGTCCAACCTTGGCATGGCGTTCTTTTTATTGCGAGGGCTTTCGTCTGTTTGGTATGTCTCATGTTCGCCACGTACGTCTGCCTCATGGTTTCCCATGGTGATCATACTATCAGGCCTAGTTTTTCGCGTACTCTTCAAGGATCTGAGACCACGCCCGAAACACTGGGTTTGAGTTAGCCACGTGCTACCGAAGCAGGCGGTATCAAGTGAAGCCGTTGAAATAGTAATACACTTACTGCTTTCTCGACGTCTTCCCAAGGTTCATCCATGGCATTAGCTAGTGGTTTCCATATCTGTTCGCGTAGCTGTTTATACAGAAGACCAAGCTTCTCAAACTTTGCCTCATCCCAATTATTTCCGCGCTTCTTTGCTATAAGCCGCTCGTATCGTTTCCGACATGCATTCGGCGTCTTGGAAGGGAAATGTTCTCTCTGGATTTGACCCCAGCCCTGGCCCCGGGAGCGGGCATTGAGAAGGATACTGTCCTCCTCATCCTGCCATGGCCCTGATGAGTAAGATACCTTCCCAGACAAGCGTTCTGGTCCAGATGACTGAAACTGGTTTTCCTCTCTGTCTGGTGAAAGAGATGCATGCGAAATTGGAACCTTATTTGGTACTCGATATTCGGTCCGTCCCCACGGGGCAGGTATTGTTGTTGGCCGTAATGGGTTTCCATTAGCGTAGCCTTGGAAGACTCCCTGCATCGTATATTCGGTTACCATTCACCGGAGGGAATTTTTCGATATCTCGGATTTATCCGTTAGTTCAGTTCAAAGGTCCTTGGAAGAGATAAGATACGCAATGATGCTTACAGGACCAGTAAATCGAGACTAGCAGAGCTATAAGCTCGACAGCTGGCGGAGTGTTCGGCTATTATCTTCCAGACATGAGGATATGGTGCTCTGACAAAGACACAGACTCAAACTTTTGGTGCTTTTTGCTATATCGCAAGAAGACTGTGATAGATCACGCTGAACAGAGAAGCCAATACGAAATATCCAGAAGGAGAAAAGAGCTTCCTGCTTGAAGAACAGATTGAAAGGCTGTAGAAAAACTGCCTGCCTAACGAGCGATGTGGCGCTTTTTCTTATTCAATCTGACTCCTAGTTCCCAGACGTGGTCAAGGTCTTCGATATGATGGAGACCACTCTGTCCTTGGGGTCGAATACGTTGACAGACCACCGTCTGAGGGAGATACAGGCAATGAAATTCCTGTGGCAGTAACTGGGTGAGTGGATCCAGTATACTATGAATAAGTCATGATCTCCAGCAGCGAGGTCGTCGACCACTCAGCCTATTTCCAGATGGCCGCTCTGCAGGCCATCCTTGGATGGTGGGAGTACAGCCCTTCAGGTGGATGGGCTTTGTCCGCAGAGTAGCGGCATCTTCCATACGCACGTATAAACTATCATTCTCTGCGCGAGCAAGGAACACCCGTCCGCATCTCAGTCGTCATACAGGCGCAGCAGGGTTCAGTATGACAACTGCACGAAAGGAGAGGACGTTTATTGTAGGCATCATGTTCTGTAGGGCTAACTCAGGAACGTGGTGGGGGCCAGACGGTGGCGGCTGTTGTGTTGGATGCTTCGCCTTGAGGAATGGAAGGCCTCATGGAACAAAATCCGAAAGTCAGCGAACGAGATTACGGCCGATCTGTCGGTTTCTGGAAAAAGCATAGACCGTTAATAGGACCGGCCAGTTTTCAGCCTCGAACTTCAGGCTTCATGTTTCATTCCAAGCCTTTTTCCTCATTGTTGCTACTGGTTATTTTTTTCTGAGCTGCAGGTTGCACGCCGGGCGATCTCAGCTCGCCGCAGACCCAACATAAGCCACCACACCCTCTCTATGTATGGTTCTGCATTCCAGGAAGATCAGACTAAACTCGGCAGATGCATGGTGAGCTATTTTGAGATACAAGCCCGCTCTCATACTATATACCCACCGTACAATAAAACAGCGTATTCGAACCCAACGGAATCATTGTCACGGAGGACATTCAATGATTTCGTACTCAATAACTCACCAGCAAACTACTATAAACATATCATTTCTCTGATGGACGCGAAAATAACTCGCTGAGACACAATGCAACTGCGATTACTATCTTGCACCCTTTACTCTATCGTCAGCCCTACTTGGAGTAGCTATATTAAGTCGCTAGCATTAGCTGGATTCCCTGTTACCTGTTTGGGTCGTGATGAGGTTTATGACGGTTATACACTAGATAAATAATTGGCTGCGGGAGATGCCCTGCGATGTAGGCCATGGTTTCCGGCGCTTAATGGGATCACCACATTGGAGCAGCACTACACAGCCAGGAAGTGTTGGAACCCTCTTCTCTGTGAAGATGTCTATTCTGTGTGATCCGCGTGCTAGCCCTGGCTCATAATGTGGTGTTCAGGCGACCGCGGCAGGCCCCGCCTTAGGCATTCATAACAAAGAGGCTTTCCTGATAGAATCGGAGATTCGACCACCCACAAGCTCCCTACGCGTCTGAGAAGAAGCACTGCAACCTTGACAAAAATAATAAGTTGTGGATGGCCAGGATAGAGTTTCGGGCGAGTACGCTTCTAGATAATAGTTACTGCCGCTTCCATTATTCCACCAACGAAACAAAATAATATGTACTCTAGCGCTTTATATTTCTTCTACGGCCGCAACTATGGCTATACCTGCGTTTCATCCAATCATAATTGATTTCTATTAAAAGAATACTCACATATGTCATCGTTCTGGTATGCTTAATTCACTTAGGAGTACGAAACGAGTATTAGGGTGAATCTCACGTCCCCCATAACTTGAAGAACAACAGGGAACATTTTGCTCTCGTAAGGTCTTCCAGACGCACTATTCTATTCGATCCAGATCGCAAGTCTAGATCTTTCTTTCTTTGAGGGGCCGTTGCACGCGGGGGCGGTCTTGGCTCCCTTGTCACAGAAAGCGCAGTAATATCGCGAACTAGCTGGCTTACCAAGTGTGGAAATTGGAACAAAACAAAATAAGAGTGGATGTTTCACAGTAATCAGTCAGGTGGTTTCAAAAATTATGTTTTGCATTAGTAAAGCCTCGCCCATTATCCAGACAATGGGCGACTATCTAGCGAGATTCGGGCCTCCCAGAAATAGAAAGGGAGCACTGCCCCAGGAAATCTTTCTCCTCACTGGAGAGGGCATAATGCTGCGGTGAGCCGTGGATTATGAGCAATAGGCCCCGTTAGGCCTTTCCTTGATCATCCACAGTTGTTTCCTGGGTCTGTACGATCGGAAGGAGGTTAAAGAGTCCGAGATAGTTATTCACATTAATAGCCGCCCACTGGTCTCGCGGCTTCGGCGAGAAATGATTTCAAGTATTGGAAGCTAGTATAATCTAGAGCTATTTTCCAACCCCACTTCATCAATATCTCTTTGCATCCATCAATTTTATGAACACCCAGCCTCTCAGCATCTGTTGCTAGAAATTAAGTTTTCATGGATTCAGCCTCTACAAGTAAGATAGGAGGCCATTTACGGCTTTCCCTCTCACATCTTCCGTTCGAAAAAGAAGTCTACTTCCGGGAATCTTCATTCATTGTTCAGTATGGAATCGAGAAATTCCATCCCCGACGAAGATCCGATCGCTGCAGAAGGTATTCGGCTCGGGAGATCCTCCCCAGTACGATTTCCAGAAATAGGACTCCTTGTGAAATATGGCCACGGTATTAGCATTGCGGAAGGCCAGTGTTTATGGGCGATACGACAGCTCCTTCGAAACAATGTTCCGGTCCCCGAGATATATGGGTGGAGAGAGGATGGAGATGAAACGTTTATTTATATGGAATTGATTGGTGGTGACACGCTGCAAGAGCGATGGACTTCATTGTCAAGTGTTGACCGAACGCATTTATGTGAAGAACTTCGCGAGATAATCACATCTTTACGTCGACTTGAGCAGTCACCAAGTGAAAATTTTATTGGTAAGTAACTCCAAGGGTTCATGATATCTCCAAATGAGTCGTTGAAGCTTTCTCCAGGACGGGTGGGTGGCTAGCCACTCTCTGACGTGACCTTTTTTGGCGTTGGGGCTGGCCCTTTTCCGGCAGTAAAAGATTTTAATGACTGGTTCTCTGCACTACCGAAGCAAGAATTCGCTAATGTTATTTTTGATGACCTTTTTTGTTCTGGTCTTGCAGATGATGTACCAATATGCTTTACGCATGGTGATCTTTACCCAAGCAACATCCTGATAACCTCCAGCGGGACACCTCGTATTCTGGCCATTGTGGACTTTCATCAATCTGGCTGGTTACCACCCTATTGGGGATACTGCAAGGCTCTGTTAACTTGTCCTGTTGGAGATGAGTGAGAAACACTCTACATTCCCATGTTTCTGGAACCATACCCGGAATCTTTCAAGGCTTACTCTTTCTACGCTGGTTCTCTTGGTTGCTAAAAGGGAACAGGTGAATTGATGCATTGTTTTTTATACACTGTTTGACCGGCTTAAGCTATCCATGTGTCAATGACCCCCACTTACTTTTCGACATAGTCGTGAAACTAATGTTGACAGCTTTGCCCTAAAATTGGTCGGTTCACTATCTTCTGTTCATCGTACTGTACCGGCCCTACCGCATTGGGCTCCAACGGTGATTGGTGCCAATTGAAATTCTAGTTAAGAGTAGAATCATTAACATGGTTAGTTGAACTTAGTTAGAAAGCTTCATTGATTAAGTTTCGGGATCCACAGCGCACTGATGCGGTCCCAAGAGGAGCCACGAGCTAAACCGTGCGCTCATCGTAACTTAGCTCGGTTGGGGGTATAAGTGCAGTTGTAGATACGCCATCGGATGTTCTCAGCGGGATTGGCAGTTTTTACTTGATTACATATATCTACGTAAACGAGCACGCTCGCTGAACGCAATATATATGCCTTTGAAGGAGTCAATTACAAATGGTTTGAGTCCCTAAGCTTGTAGATGATAGAAATTCATTATACGGGGTTGGATTTATTACACTACGTTTGCATGTGCAGAATGACCGGTGGTAATGATGTTTTGATAAACGAATGGCGCTTTTCTAGTTACATTCGGGATTTCCGTATCCTCCTGTCTGAGCCTCACAGCGGAAGATCTCGCATACCCAAGGACGTCTTAGAGCTAACTAGACAGCCAATATAGGACGCGGAGGGAAGGCTCCCCTTTGTACTGTATTCGGCCTCGACCGACCAAGTGTGAAAGAGCGTAGAGTGCTTTCCAGCAATCGGTCGACTATCAACCGCCAGCTACGTTTCCACCCTGCTGCAAGGCTGAGACCTGCTTTCGAAGCTCGAGAAAGAAGTCCTTTCCGTTGGTCATTGTGTTCGCTGCGCTGTGTTAATCGTGGTAACCTTTGTGTTGACGATGCGACGCAGACATACGCTTGGAACCCCAAGGACCACTGGCTCTGTTATTATTCACTTCCTTCCCGGTGGGCTTGTATACAGTCGGCTTTGGTTCTGGGAACCGAGCGTGAAGCGTCAGTTTCTATCCGTTGACCGCCATACTGGATTGCGCAGGACATACCTCCTGGACCTGCAGCGTGGTGAAATGCCGTTAGGAATCATCGGTCATATAATCTGTTATACCAAGATGGACATACCTCTCCTGAGAGCGCCTTTCGACTCGGCCGCATTAAAGCCTCTAACCGGAATGTGTTGTTCCTGCGGAGGACCGCTAGGGACCTGCTGTGCTCCCCAAGCATTAGGCGAGTTCGCACCATGACCACCGCGATGGCCTCCTTGTGGACCCATTCGATCTCGGGGTCCAGAAGTGGAATGCCTCTGGTTTGGGCGATTTGGGTCGTACGGTCGGCCTCCGCGCCATCTGGGAGGAAATGCGGCGATTAGCTAACGGTGGACTCGGACAGGGCAACGGACAGGTGAAGGCAATGGCGAACTCACCGGTCGTCACCGGGACCACTCATCCTGGACCTCTGTTGCCCTGGACCGGACGAGCTGGCGGCTGTAGCAGAAGTGAAACGAAGCTCCGGTGCAAGTGCTGCTCCAAGTAACCGTCCAATACAGTAATTAAGTTGCTTCTCAGCCCTGGCAGGTCACCGGGGTCCCCGCCAATCCCAAAGCGGCTAGCGCAGTCTCGAGCACGTCCATAGGCGGACCTCGCCTTCATCGCGTTGTGAACAGGTCCCCTTACGGATCATCGCCGTCGCATCGGGCTCTCTCTTTGTCCTCGTTGCTTTCGCTCGTTTTCTTGTCGGTCGAGTCATGCGAACGGCGGATAGCTCTTGCTCGCTGCCGACTGCTTCCAGCCTGGCGGGGTCTGCTATTGTTTGATTCGTCATCCCAACTCCAGGCCTCGCGCCAGCGCCTTATCAGCGGGAAATAAATCAACAACAGCGTCATTTACTCGCGTTTAATCGATAATTATGGCACCGATGGCCGTTCCCAGGCCTACTCCTCGTGCTGCGAGACCGCGGTCGAAGGCACCGTTGAAGGGCGGCCGGCCATCCGACCCAGAGCGCAGCGAAGGACCTCCGCTGAAGAAACGGAAATACATCCCTGGTGGACCGGGAGGAGGAGGCAGATATGTTGAAATCGATGGCACTGAGACATATGCAAAACCGACAGTTACAGGAGGTCAGACCAAACCCAGCACCGCCCGCACACGCCCGCAAACTCGAGACCATAAGAGCAACTCCGCTCAACCACCTCCAACAACGCCCCCATCGACGCGCCCGAGGCGGGAAAAGAATCAGAGCCGGGCTCGATACAGCTCTGCTACGGCTGCTGCTCTGGCACTGCAGCAAGACGATGGATACAAGCCCCGAGAGGAGAGGGGCTGGGAAGAGTTCCACCCAGATCTCGACATTGAAGCCAAATTCGCCGTCTTCAGCTCCGACGAAGTCGACGGCACGGCTCGATCCTCTAGTCATCCGCGAGACGAATCGCACCAGGGCAGAAATGGACATGCTGAGAGTGAGGCTTCCGGGGACGCAGCCACGGAGGTGCCTCCTCCACCAGTTATCACACCAGTGAAACGTGGTAGAGGCCGTCCTCCTCGACGTCCTGACGCCATGCTCAGTGGAATTATCACTCCTGATGAACCGAAGGTCGTGCCACTTCCTGGGCCCAACCCCCGCGAGCGACTCACATTACCGAAGCCGTCTTTTCATCTCCGAGACCCTTTTGTTCGTTATGAACAGAAGGGAATCGGCCAGCAGAACTATGTCGACCGTACCATGGCTAGCGTCGGGTATCAGGAAAGCGACCTCTTTCTCCGTCACGATCGCCGTCTAATTCGCATGACAGAGGGTGCTCAAGAGGAAGACTTGGACATTAGCCAACCTACAAACGCAGACGGAGACGTAAACTCCGCAATTGGCGGCGCTGGTGTTGGTAGGGTTGAGTATGACATGGATGAACAAGATGAGAAATGGCTAGAGGACTATAATGCGAAACGGCGTGAAGACCAGCTGGAACCCATTAAACCGGCAGTCTTTGAGATCACGTTGACCAAGATTGAAAAGGAATGGTATGCCCTCGAAAAGCGCATCCCGAAGCCGAACCCGAAGCCTCCGCAGACCCAGCGACCCCGGTCAAGTTCGGCAGCGGCCGTGAACGGTGAGACTGCGGGGCCAGGCGAAGAACAGGACAGCAAGTGCGCTATCTGCGACGACGGTGATTGTGAAAACTCCAATGCTATTGTCTTCTGCGACGGGTGTGATCTGGCAGTCCATCAGGAGTGCTACGGTGTGCCATATATCCCCGAGGGTCAATGGCTGTGTCGAAAGTGTCAGCTTATTGGCCGGGGTGCACCTAACTGCATCTTCTGCCCCAACACTGAAGGAGCATTTAAGCAAACGACGAGTTCCAAATGGTCACATTTGCTCTGTGCAATTTGGATTCCCGAGGTTTCTATAGGGAACATGTCTGTGATGGAACCAGTTACGGATGTGGAAAAGGTGCCACGGAGCCGATGGAAGCTCAATTGCTATATCTGCAAGCAGAGGATGGGTGCCTCGATCCAATGTAGCAACAAGAACTGTTTCGTTGCATTCCATGTCACGTGTGCTAGGAGGGCACAGCTATATCTGAAGATGAAGTCAGGCCATGGCAGCCCTGCAATAATGGACTCCAACCTGCTGAAAGCCTTCTGTGACAAGCACGTGCCACCAGAGTGGCGAAGGGAACATAATACTGATGTTGCTACTGCTGAGGCAGTTCATTATTACAAGGAAACAATGCACGGAAGACAGTGGGGTGATAGTCAGGCAGCCGCGTTGGCATTGGAGCCATCTTATTCCCACGAGCTGGACTCTCTTTATGATGACGGACACCGCATGAACACGCCGCGTCTGACTCTTACGGTCGGAGGGAATAAAAAGAAGCGACTAACAGCTCCCAAGACCATATGGAAGCTGCCATCCGGAGCGCCCGTGATCCCACAGGTCGTCCTTAATTCTGTTGTCGCATCTCTTCAGAGGTTCACAGTCCGCCAGAGAAAGCAGTATGCGGAAGATGCATGCAGATATTGGACACTCAAACGAGAGGCCAGGCGAGGAGCAGCACTATTAAAGAGATTGCAACTCCAGCTTGAGACGTTCTCTTCTATGGAGATGACTAGGAGAAATTTCGCTGGTATGGGTCCGATAGGTGGTGTGCGACTGCAACGACGCATCGACTTCGCCGAGAGACTCTTTGTGGACCTTGACAAGATAAGGATATTGTGCGACGAGGTTAAGAAGCGAGAGAGAGAGAAGTTGAAGGACGCAGAAATGCTTCGTAGTATCGTCGACACCGTCTACTTTCCTATTCCCCCTTTGCTCTGGCCAATATTCGAAAAAGCCCAAGTGTAAGTTTGAGTTTTGTTACGAAGCCAGTGTTGACCCTGTTTACTAACTGCCTGGCAGGCTTGACAATAAGGCTGCTTTCCGACGTGGTCTCCTTGCGGTGCGCTCGAAATTGGAAGAACGGGCCTACACCTCTGTTGCTTCATTTTCTGCTGACCTGGCGAGTATCTTTACCTCAGAGATTGGCGTCCAGCCTGCCGGGGATACCGCGGAGTTGCAGATGCAGATCAGTGGGCGCGCCCCGGAACTCAGTCTAGAGCAGCGCGAAAAGCGAAAACTTGCAAAGAGAATCATCAAAGCCATTCAGCCAGCACTGGAGGATGCGATCAAGAAGGAGAGCGAGTTGAGTGGTCGGCCTTTTGAGAAAGAGCTAAAGGATCTCGATCAGATCCTTGAGAGTGGCGTTCTCTCTCGGAGAGCGTCCGTGACGGCTGGGGGTCCTGCTGAGCAGGAAGTCTTTGACAAACCCATGACCACTGAAGGTGAAACCGAAGATATGCCCCAGTCTGAAGCTGTAATCACCAAAGTTGAACCAGAGCAAAGTCGTGTCGAGGGTGAACCGCAGGACATAGACATGCCCGATGCCGACGAGCCTGACAACCTTAATAAAGCCCAAGATACACAGCCAGAAACAGAAACTGCGGAAGCAGAAGCTGTGGTTTCAGGCGAAAGTAACGATCACGCAGTAGAGGCCGTCGGGTCTAATCATGTCGATGTGAATAGAGACGTCAAGCACGACCACGAGAGAATTGAGTTACAGCCCTCCAATGGATCCACGGCGCCGCAGCGAGGGCCTTTGACGCCGCCCTTGAGTTTTCAGGGAGACCAGCAGCTGCCTCTGGAGCAAGGTGGCATCCAATGGTACATGCAGCCTTTCGACCCCGTTGGAACCACCATTCATGAGGAGCGCTGGACCGGGAGAGACGTGATGCGGGGAATGAGTGAAGAGCTCAGTGAGCTGGACGAGGATGAGCTTAAGGACTTGGTCGATAGCGAGCTGGACGTCACGGAGACTACGCCTAACGGCACTGTCGATGTGAAGGGGCAGCCTAGTGCTGCGACCGACAATGCCAGCGTGAAAGTCCATCGGACGAGGCGACGATGGCGGGGATTCAAGTAGAAGACATGTTATCAGAGTATCATGTGTATGATGTGTTATTCATGACAGTTTGCGAGGCGTTATTCGGACGGACGGTTTTCGGTTCTAGGAGTTGCTGGATGCAGGTTGGCGTTATTCGAGAATGCCATGGATGATACCTTTTGGTAGCTGATCAGCGTCCTTATGAAAGTCTTCAAAACGAGTATGGTGTATTTATCTATATATGGGGTGTAGCTCAAGAGCCGTCTAGACAGCAATATATATAGATACAAATATGTAGTTTTGCGTCTGGCGGTCTGTAACATCGATGAATCAAATAGCCGTCATTTTTGGCACAAGAACTATCATGCGGGTTGCATCGAACGCGCGATCATTAGCTTCCTGAGGAGAGCAGTCTAAAGCAGGAGATCGATAGTCGCAGAACCGGGCACAGCACATCGAGATAGGCGGGCTGCTTCGCGGTGGAGGTTCCTGCAGTTGGGACGTCTTGGCGCGATCTCAGCCCAGCAGGAATCGAACCCGGCTGGATCGATCTCTCGCCCTGCGAAAATCCAAGCAGAGCCTGCAGCCTTGCCTTGTCTCACTCAGCTCTGCCCTTTCTATTTTATTTCCTCCCATCTCTCCTCTCTTCCTTTTTTCTTACAATCCAACTGTGCAGTGTCTTTGACAGTCAAAAACAAGAGAGACTCGCTCTTTTTTGTTGGTTCCGGTGTTTGCGGCTGAGCTGAGCTTCTCACCGAGCAGGGCCCGTCCGCGTCTCTATTCCTCCCCGTAGCTGGATCGCGCTTTTTTGTCCTACCTCATCCCTTCTTGCCACCTCCCATCTTCCTTCCCCCATCACCTCCAAATCACTCAACATGGCTTCCGCGGAATACGAGACCGAAAACGGTCGCTATGATGGTACGTGTGGTCTTGTCGCTCGAGTTGAGTCGACTTTTACTGCTGGTGGGAAACAACTGATGCTGACGCTGGTGACTGCAGACGAGCCTCGTTTCGATCGCGACCGCAGTGCCTCTCCCCGTGATGAATCGCGTGGAGAGCGTACTCGTAGCCGATCTCCTAATGGTCGTGCCTCTGACCGGTACGTGATGGCTTTTTGCAACTTTTGACGACAGTTCGGTCCTGATGTGATCTTTAGAGCTCCCCCTTCCGGCCCGCGCAAGGTAGACGATGATGATGATGAGGGTTCAATCAACCCCGGCTCGAATCTCTTCGTGACCGGTATCCATCCCCGTCTGACTGAATCCGATGTCTCGCGACTCTTCGAGAAATACGGTGATGTGGAGAACTGCTCCATCATGGTTGACCCTCACACCAAGGAGTCCCGTGGCTTTGGCTTCGTCAAGATGGTCACTGCTGAACAGGCCGACGCTGCCAAGGAGGGACTCCAGGGTGAGGTCATCGAAGGCCGCACTCTGAGCATTGAGAAGGCGCGTCGTAGCCGCCCTCGTACGCCCACTCCAGGCAAATACTTTGGACCCCCCAAGCGTGGTAAGTCGACCCGTGTGTTTGTGACAACATCGACAAGGCGCTGATGGAGCCAGAATTCCGTGGACCTCCCCGTCGAGGTGGTGACCGCTATGATGACCGTCGCGGCGGTGGCTACGGCTATGGTCGTCGCTCCGACGACCGATACAGCCGTTACGATTCCTACAGTGACCGTAGCAGGGACTATGATCGTGGCTACGGACGCCGCGACTACCGTGACTACCGCGATGAGTATGGTGGTGGCAGTGGCAGTGGGAGCTACCGCGGAATCGATCGTTACTCTGGTCGTGGCGATGACCGTTACAGCCGTGACGAACGCCGTGATGACCGCCGTGGAGGAGATGACCGTCGCGGTGGTGGCTACTACGATCGCGATGCTAACCCTCCTACCTACGATGCCGCTCCCCCGCGTGAATCTCGTGACGCTTACTCGAGCCGTTCCTATGACGGCGGTCGTGGCGGCGAAGACCGATACGCAGGTAGGTAGGTGAAATTCTGTGGACGTCTGATGCGGGACAGACCGAACAGTCTGCTGGATGGCGGTTGTATGATCTCGCATGACGATTTACCCCCAAGCCCCCTTCGCTCGGCCTCTTAATCATGTTCTTTTCCTATTTGTATTCCTCCCAGATGGCCTTTTTCTTTCACGGTTTCCCGTGCTGGGTCGGAGCGTCTCGGTTACGGCAGCGCACGTTTCATTTTCTTTGTTGCTTTCAAAAATCGGCACTCGCGTCTATCTGTTTCTCGGCGATATCGGAAGGTCAGCAGCCACGATCGACTCAAGTCAACTGTACACAAAACTGTTTCGTCACCTTTCGGTCGCTGGATGATGTTCTCTTTGTTACGCTCGGATTCCGGAATATTTGGCGGCGGAAAAGTACATCTTATTACGTTGTAATCCTCGGTTGTCTCTCATGGTCAGCACTACTACGTTGCAACTTCCGGACTTGGTCATTATCGCTACTAGTCAGCTTTCTCGCCATATTGCGTCTTTTCACGTAACGACTCGATCGTCTTCGAGGAGAGCAAACCAACAGCAGATGTGTTCCAGATTCCAGAGGGAGCCATTTACCTCGGCTCCAAAAGGCATAACTTGGTGACCATCTGTCTGATCCGATCTAGCCGCCTTCGCCCTGTAGTCTCGCCAGTGTCTTGCGGAGGTTGCCGTGCCCATAGTACACCTCCAATGTGATGCCGACCCTATGTAACCTATGCATCGCATCCAATGCCAGCAACTCCTGTCTACCATTGTACTTCGACTGATGTGTCCGCCCCGTCACTGTACATTTCCGGCTTCGCTAGGAATGGATGTACAAGCTGCCAAGAGGTAAGGAACCACGAGAAGACATGCTGACGTGAGACAGCGCAGTGAAATCCTCACCGTTTCCCTTATTCCAAGAGATCTCCTGTCTGCTGTCAGGATGGAGACTTCTGTGCGGATGACCCCGGACATTATTCCTACTTTATTTTTACAGATCTTCTGGCATATGATATCTATTGTCGCTGTAGATTGTCATCGCTCAGACTAACTAGTCGGGAATGCCATCGGAGCTCCTGGATCGGCTTGCGGTGTCCTGGCATTCTACATGATCATTTCAATTTCAATAATAAAACAGACCACGGCTCTTTTGCGCCTGTCCCATTTGATTAGACTTTTCTTCCTGCCATTTAGTACCTGGATCAGGGATCTGGTAAACGGATGCCATGCTCCCCAGACCACATATCGCCGTCTTAGCCATACCCGACGGCAAATTCCGGCTCCAAATCCCCTGTGTCCAACCCGGCATCATCGTCAACCGTTCCTGAGATTCACTGGTGAATGATGAGCTGGATGAGACTGCTCGGAGGACTAGCCAAGTAATGTTGCTGATCGTATCCAGGAGGGACAAGGACGTCCTGTAGTATCTGGCGCCATGGCAAAATCAGAAATAGCAACATGCGTTTTATTCCTCCCAAAGGTCGTGAAGCGTAATTCGGAAACTCTTGTCAAGTTCGGGCCTAGACCATTTACTCTGGCGATTTGTTTCCGGCGGCATTGCCTTCGACTTCCTTGCTTTTCTGGATGAGAAACTCGCCAAGAACGCGAAGAGGATCAGACGGCCTACAGAATAGATGCGTCAGTGACCAGGAGCAAACTCACAGCATGTAGCAAAAGCACCCAAGTATCTCGCTGCTGGGCAGTCTTCAATCGAGACACCCGATCTCGTTCGAGGGGGGACGACATACTGATCTTTCACGACGATTTTCATCCCCTCCAGAAGATAAGGCGCAATCTTCTCATTCATGAACTGGCGCGCAGGTGCTCCTCCCGCGCGCACCTGGGCGGTGCCCGCATTCGCAGCAGTCGAAGAGGACGACGCGGCGGGCGTATTTCCCGCGGCTCCAGCTCCAGCCCCAGCACCCGACATGGTCACCTCAGGGACGCTCTTGTTCTCTTGCACGGGGGCTGCGCTACCGTCCATCGTGGCGAGGGTATGGCTCGTTGTCGCAATAGGGATACTGATTTGCGGCGCTTGAAGGAACGACGACTGCGGAAGGGAGGACGACGACGAGGATAGAGTGTGTGGTGGCTGCGACTGTTGCGACTTTATGAGGTAAAGATTCTATGTCAGAACGAGCATGCGCGATTTGAATAAGAAAAAAATAAGTAAGGACAAGATAAGTGAATGGAAGCAAGTGCTTTTTAAAAGAGCTCATAACCGAGCCTAGGCAGGGAGTAACAATGAGCGTAAACGCGACACCACGCGACCCGATCAATGAATCAACGAGAAATACAAACAAAGTAACACTTTTCTTCGTTTTTGCATACACTAGAGTTGTTGCGCATTGGAGAGTTCGCTGCGACAGCGGCGGCGGCCATCACTGTCGGCGGAGCTTCTCGCGGAAGCTCTCCACTGCTGCCACCGCCCACCAGAGTAGGTTGGTCGTGCGAGGAGTGGAGATCAGCGATGCTCGGTGGCTGTATCGATTGCCTTATGGGATTATTATCGTCTGCCATTGCAGTTTACTGGGAAATATTAAGATTTGATAGAGGGATCTATTCCTCTTGATATACAATGGATCTAATGGAGTGAGGTACTGGGAAGTTAGTTGCTGGTGGTTCGGTAGTTATGATTTGACATCTGCTTAGTTATCTCTCTCTTAAGTACAGGGGGCAGAGTTTCCCATTTGAGGGCTCCAGGATGAAGTGCAAACAGTACAAATATATCACAACAAATCTCAGTGTTAATTTCTACGAATAAAATATTATTTGAAGACGAAAAAAAGGCAAGAAATTGAACTCTATTAAGATCACGTGACTGCGCGTTTCTCACGGCACGTCTGGAGGCGTCGATTTGGCGATCGGTTCAAGGCTGCAGCTTGTTGCATGGATTTGGCATTTTTATCCGAGCAGTAATTGATGCTGGATGCTGAAATCTGCATTCTATGTTTATTTAGAAGTGAGAGCGGACTTGCTGTCTTCTTCTAAACTAGATTGTACCCAGGAATGATGCCCAGTTATTTGGTTCTGGCATGTCGCTTCTGGATTTTTGGAACATTCGACGCCGGTCAGCAAAACGGGTGAAGACTGCTGCGCAAGATGACACGGCCTCTGTATCTCCCAGTCGACGCAATTCAGACAGCGACAAATCTCAGGATAACGATAGCGATCAGGTGCCACTTACTCCGCGACTTGACGTCTCAGATACCGGTCTGATCTCATATCCGGAATTACCTGTCCTGGACGACTCCGAGGCACCATTACCACGCAGTCAGACGGAGCTGGAAACATCTTTGCCTGAGATTTCAGCGGACAAAGATGCTATTGAGAAGTACGAAGCTTCTCAAACTGGGAAGACGCAGGATGGAGAGCTCGATTTGCAGCGAAGATTCGGAGAGCGGAAATGGCTGAAGGGGAAGAGCTCTATATACGTTGATGCGTTTAACCTTGCACTGGAAACGGTGTTAGAGGAAGAAGCACATCTATTTGATGAGGCTGAGATGGAGGTTTTTAACCAGTGGAGGGGACTGTCGTATGAGGCGCAGTATCTGTATGTTTTGGATGTGCATGCTTCAATTCTTTTTTTCTCCGCCGTCTTGGAGTTTTGAGAGTTTGGCTAATTCTCATCACAGGTATGCCCGGCTCTTCCTACGCAAGACCTATGCATGGCATCGACTGAACCGGCTTGGCCACTATGAAGATGTCACAGACCTCCCTGCTGCTGTTGCGGATCTCCAGCGAGTGCGTAGTCTCCCAGCTAAATTGTCGATTGAAAGTGAGAACCCGGCCGAGCTGAAGCCCCCAGAAGGCTCGGTTTTGGGTGACTCTTTCACATTTGCCGAGGGTAGTAAGGAAATAACGACTCTCGAGGAAGCCTCTACATTGTTACTTCTTGAAGAGCTCAAAGGCCTAGCGAAAGAAGCCAAGGTTCAAGGGAAGAACAAAAATGAGCTTATCACAGCCTTACGTCAAGCCAGCCAGACACAAGGCGGATTAGATTGGACTGCTGGCCAGACTGAGGGTGGGGGCTCGAGTAGAGACTCGCATTTTACAAGGAAGATACTTGATCATACTGGAGATTGCATCCGGCTGTCATCTGCTCCTCTCAGGCTTTTTGAACGAGTTCATCTGGTCTTTTATAGATCCACTGAGTGGACTGAAAAGTCGCTCACGACGATTATCCTGGCAAAGATATCACGCAAGAACTTTCCAGAGTATATCGTGTCTCGTTCCAGTGCTATATTCCCTTCTAGGGCTGCGCTCCTGGAGTTTGAGGCTGCCTTGCGGACGCAGTTTCAGATTGATAATATTCTTGAATTCAATGGCACACCAACCATGGAGCGGCTGCAGACGATCAAGGATCTCTGTGAAAAGGTGTATCCTCGATGGAAATGCCTGCTTGACCTGGAACAGCAAAAGGAAGAAAACGTGTACGGAAGTGGTGAAGGCGCTTACCTCCGTCGCTTTTCTCCTGCTTGGGTCTACACACGGATTATCCACAAGGGTCTACAGCCCCTTGGGCGATTCAAAGAGCACAAGAGAGAACATGAACTCCTAACCGAACTGCTCGACCAGCGTCTCTTCCATTCTGCTAGACGCGGAAGCTGGTATCAGAGGAAAGCTCTTTTGGAAGAACACTATATGTGGGCTCTGACGTCCTCAGAAGGACGCAATGAAGAATCTCAGAAAAAGCATTGGAAACGAGTTGCTCTAAGAACATGTGAAGAGGGACTTGAAGATCCCGACTGCCATCTTATATATCACTATGATCTGCAGAAGAGGATCACCAAGCTTGAACGGTCGTTGAAAGTGGTGAAAAGGAAGCAGCATGACTTCGGACACGTCATGCTAGCGAAGCCAGAAGAGCGTGTCGTAAAAGGGATCCGCCTGGAGAAGGACGAGTCCCCGATCAATACTCTTTTGTTACAGACAGGTCCCGAGCCGGTCTCCAAAAGAGGCAGACCTACCGTATGGGTCGACGAGCAAGACGGGGGAGAATGTAGAGTGGAGACTATGTGTCTGAATTGGTATAAAGAACAGGGCTGGAAAGGCTACCACTCCGAAGGAGGCATTGTCCGTACACTGGTGCGTATAGCGCGCTCTCATCGTTGCATCGATTCGCAGGACCACTAACCCAAACAATAGTTCGGATACCTCTTCTACAACATCATCTTCACCTACGTTCCTAACGTATTCCAGACTCCGTTCCAAACATGTCCACTAGACCTCCATACCGATGCATTCTACCCATCTCGCGCATCTGAGATTAACCACCGTCTCGCAGAGATCTCGAATGGCGCAGCGGAGCAAATCATCCGGGATATAGACTCGCGCGAATCTCCCAAACAGACCTGCGCTATTGGCATTGATTGGTCATTCGAGCTCAATGATTTGGTTGAAATCGTGCAGTGTTTCCGCGGCGAAGCCCTGGCTACGATCTGTAAAGTCATGGCGCAGGAGTATCAACAGCGCGGAGGGGGCATCCCTGATCTCTTCCTGTGGAACATAGAGAGGAAAGAGGTCATGTTTGCGGAGGTCAAGTCGGAAAATGATCGCCTGAGCGATACGCAACGATTGTGGATACATGTGCTCATGGGAGCGGGCGTCAAGGTTGAATTGTGTAATGCCATTGCAAAGGAGGTTCGTATGATTAAATGAATTAACGCTACATATCATACACGATACATTTACGCTTATGAGATGTGCTACGATTTGGAGATAACTACAAGGTTCTGAAGGAATATGTCGTACAAGTTCCATTTTGTTTTCCGTAGAAAAGGCTAGACTACCATGTCATAACTTTTATTCATTCCAAGCCAAGGGAAACCCCGGCTTGGATGGCCTTCGAAGACCCTCGTTGCCCGCCTAGGCGGAACCGAGGGCCCGACGAGACAACCTCTTCATGGGTATGGGAAAACCTCCTTGCCAGAAGTAGACAGATCCCTCCGGACAAAGAATAACCACGCTGCACAGTCGAAAGTTGAAAGGAAAACCCTTTACGCGACCAGGGTGCTGGCGGTGGCGCTCTCGTATCTCCAGGTAGGGGGGAGGACACCGACGGTCTTGTAGTAGCGGGACAGACGGTGGATACGGGACTCGATCAGAATGAGGCGGAACTTGCTGTCCTTGTCCTTGCGGTTACGCTCAAGGTGCTTGCGGACGGCGACGGCCTGGGAAAATAATCAGTCTTGCATGGTCAAGTAGGAAATGAGGGGTTTTCAAGGTATAATCTCACCTTCTTGATCAGGAAGTAAAGGTCCTCGGGGATCTCGGGAGCGAGGCCTGTTACATTCAAAATCTCTCTGTCAGCCTATTTCTGGACCAAGCAGAGGCATATATAGAGTTGCATTTCTGCAGACTCTATTTTATATATATGAAGAATTCCAGATAGAAGCGTTCCAAGGTCAGAACAGGAAGGTCTTGATCGTGGGAAAGTTACACGCCAGTGCAATCAAGCCTTCCTCGCTCCGCCTTTTCTGCCTTCTTCTTTCATCCCATTGATGCGATAGGAAGGGCGAGTGGTGTCGTACCGTTGGACTTGAGGATACGGAGGATCTTGTTACCTGTTACAGCTGTATGTTAGAAAATCGCATTCCCATATTGACCGTTCTGTCTCAGATAGCATATCCACGTACCAGTGACGACTCTGACCTGGGCAATTCCGTGGCTGTCACGGAGGACAACACCGATCTGGGAGGGAGTAACACCCTTCTTGGCCAGCTTGCAGACTGCGAAAAAATATCAATATCACTCTATCCTTCAATATCGCTATGGCCGAAACGTACTCTGGTCAACGACCTGGTCGGGAGTGGTCTTGAGCCATGCCGGGGGGTTGCGAGAGTAGGGGATGGCGGAGGAAGAAATTCCCTTTCCCTTGGAGTGAAGGCGACCCATTTTGAATTGGTTGTCGTGAGGGTGAACTTGTCGACGGTGGTGATCTTTGCGCTGGACGGAGGTCGGAGCAAAAAAGAAATTCGAGATAATTAGAGATTCGCGTGATCCTCAGTGTGCGTCCCGCGAGCCGGTTGTGGGTCAGGTGACTTCTGGGTCCGCTTGTTGTCGCTGCAGAGTTTTTCCGGATCCCGACGCGAAGAGTTTATTTTCTTCTGCGAGACGGCCGCTTCTTCTGGATTTTTCCCCTCCAGACATCGTCTTTTTCTTTTCCTTGACTCTGATTCTGGAGTCTGCTCTATAATGAGAGAGCACGGAGTGAATTTATTACTGAATTTCTAGCAACTTCAGTTACGTATACAGTTTAGCCAAGGTTAGTTCGCATTTCCTGCTCGTCCTCTGCACAATACCGTGATGAAACAACACCTTTTTTTTAATTTATTTCTGGTACCTCTTATGTCAGAAGCGGCGCCTTACGGTGTCACTTCGATGATCTTAATGGACTTCTGACTCAGATCTTCCTACTTCATTCGCTTGATACTCGTTGAAGTCACTTTGCTAACAACAAGAAGAGTCATAGGTCAATCGATAGCTCTGGATACATGGTAGACGTCTGAAATCTATATGTGGTGGATGTGTGCTTGATAGACAAACTATATTAGCTAATAGACAATGTGATTGTGTGATCCTGAGAACTGTGCCCATAAGAATTCCCAAGACCTTTTTCAGCTTGGTTCATCTCAAGACGCTGTATAGATATGATCGAGTACACTTTCGATGACAGGCCATCTTGATGCATTCTCACTTTTTTCCTGGCTGTTTTCTAAAAAGATGGTCTAGGAATCGAGAAGTTCTGATCGGGTAATTGTAAGATAACCTTTCTGCGATAATAAAAATTTCCAGCCTCCTACACAATGGCATGGGATATTCTCAATTGACTGAGTCTTGGGAAACAATCTTTTGTCAAATTCTCTTGCTATCTATCAACGAGTCTCGTTCAGAGACGGCACTTGGTGTTGCGCGATCAGAGTTTGGACTCAGTCTTCGGCGCCGATGTCTGTCTGTTATCACCGTATAACAGCTCCCAACCTTTGCCTCTGTATTTCTTGGGCCAGATGCCGTTTCGCCCAGGGGCTAGGATACCATTTGGATCCAGACTGTCCTTGATAGTTTCATGGAACCGCAGCATTGCTTGGTTGTTCCACCCATAGGTGTGCGCTACCTGGTCTGCAAGCAGGATATGGGTTCGATATTCTCCGTAGCCAGCCTTTGCACACTCATCGATCATCTTGCGAATTGCTGCAACAGCCTTGCATTTATTGTCCTCGCTGCCACGGTCGTAGACAATATTGACAATAAGGTGCATCTCTCTGTTCGCAATGCAATATGTTGGAAACAAGTCGAAACCATATTCTTCGTGAATTCGGGAGACAATATCTAGTATCTTCCTTGAGTCTTCACGTCTCGTCGGACAGATGGGTGCAAAGAAGAGATGACCAGCATTCTTCTTCCAGTTCAGCCAATCCAATTCCCTGATTTCTGCAACGCCTGAACAGACTCGTACCCGAGAGTGCAGGTAATGGTCTTCAGGGACGTCATTTGGGAACAGGAACCGTGCGCCTTGAATCTTGTAAAATTCTTTCTTAACGATTTCGAGTGTATCCTGTATTTGTTTCTGTGTTCCGTATAGACTTCCTGTCCAGACAATTAGCGTATGCAGACAACATATAAGTCAGACCTGGTATCTCACCATAGAAGACCCAGGAACAGTCACCGCAGGGCATCTTCGATGCGTGTTGTCGAATCACCTCTCTCGGCATCTGGCCTTGACCCCGGTAGAATGCCTCTCTATTCTTCCCAGTCACAGCTAGTTCCTGAATGACATGTCGTAGTTGTGGTACATTTCCAAGGATTCTCTTGATCATCAACGGTCTGATAGTCTCTATGATCTCCTCGAAATCGTCATCCTTTGGGAAAGTGACCATGAAAGTCAAATGCTCCGTTTCAGGCATCAACCAGAAACCCATCTTGGTAACAATACCAAAATTGGATTGAGTGAAGATGCCGTCTGCGTATGGGCCGTATCCGTACTGGAAAGCTTGCCAGGTTGGATTGTCTGTACCATTGGGACCAGGCAATGCTCCCATTCCCGTTCTGATAACCTCGCCGTTTGGCAGTACAACCTAGTTTATGAGTGTAAATATGTGGTATTTTCTGGAAGAATATAAGTACTTACTTCCATTCCGCAATGGTTGCCAAAATGATCACCTGCGTCATGTTAGCTATGGTGATATGACTTGACTAGAAACGTACCATATGGAGTATATCCAACACCTCTGTCGACGGCATTTCCCAGAACGGAGCCACCACCAAGGTCTGGAGGATCGATCCACAGTGGATATCCTGACTTCTTCACTTCTTCGTAAAGCTTATAGTAGCTTACGCCCGGTTCCACCATACACGAGCATTGGTCCGGGTCTATCTTCAAGACCTTGTTCATCCGTTTTCCAAGATCTAGAACGATACTTCCTCTGACTCTAGGTGCGGCGCCACCGTATCCCAGGTTGCGCCCCATTGAGATGGGCCAAAGCGGAATTTCATGCTTGTTGGCCCATTTAACGACAGCAGAGACTTCTTCGGTGGAGCCTGGATATACAATCGCGGATGAAACAGTATCATTGGGGTCGAGAATATGAAAGGCATCGTGTGTATTTCTTGCTATGTTAGTTGCCATTGAAGATGTAAGAATAGAGAGCTTACGGATGTTCGATGTACCAGCCATCTTCTAGGGGCTTATCATTTAGAACGACATGTTGCGAGCCCAGTATCTTTTGCAATTCATCAATGGCTGCATTGAACTTCTCGCGTGTCGTGTCTGGTGGAAGAACCGGCAGTTCTCCTTTGCGGGTTGTCACAGAAGACACAGTCCGATTAGAGTATAGTCGAGACTTGGAAGCTTTTGCCTCTTCTAACAGGCGTTGACTGATTCCAGAGTGGTGAGAATCAGAAAGGACAGGCGGAGGCTGAATAGCTCCCTGGACATTACTCTTCGAGGCCATGGCGGAATTCATTCAATGACTGCCTCTCAACTGATAAAATTGACCAGCACGCCTTTTGGCAGAATAAAGGTTCCTTTATTCTCCTCCATGGCTAATCTAGTGCTCTCGGATACCGCATTACCGAGTTAGCTCCCCTGTAGCAGCACGGATATACCCCGTCCCCCATGTCTATCCGGGGAAATCCAAAAGACCGCGCGCAAACCGGCCGCGCCATCCCCTCCTTCTTCTTCTCCACATCTCCGCTTTTTGCCCCGGAAACCATTTAACCATACTGTCTTAGCACAACTTCCCCGGATTACCCCACGTAGTTCAGTTCTAGAGTATTGCAGCGCCCATGCTATGTTGTAAAGACGATATCCCCGCTGAGAAAGACCTCTTTGATCCGACTGCATGGCGGAAAATATTGATATTGAGCCTCATACACACGACACGCCGATCACTCCTGCTAGGCGTGGATCCCAAAACGCGGAAAAGGTGACTAGAGCGTGTGATAACTGTATGTCACCGCGGTGAAACCTTGGATTGAGAATCGGACCCGCTAACATCATGCAGGCTCGAAATCAAAGTCGAAATGTTTACTGAGGCCGGGTTCGAGGACCTGTGAGAATTGCAAGTTCCTCGAAGTCCCTTGTACTTTTCTTCGTGCTGTGAAGAAAAGGGGGCCGCCGAAGGGTTATGTGAATACCCTCGAGCAGAGACTTTCCAGTCTCGAGGATATCATCACCGGTCTTCAAGCAAATGGCCCCAGCTATGGCACGCCTGATTCCAATGGCCATCGCGTCAAGCGCCAGGCAAGAGAAGAGGAGATCAATTCAGCAGAATCAGATCAGAGACTTGTTCCTGCATCGGAAGTAGAAGATGAAAGAACAGAACGTTCGACTGTCCTCGGGTACCTCTCAATCGATGAGAACATGACGATGAGATACCATGGCCCAACTTCAGGGTTGCATCTCATTACGTCTTCTCGTATATTTGCGTCCCCGTTTTGGCAATTCGCCAACCCCGGTTTCTGGCCTCGAAGCAAGCGGATGATTTTCCGAACAGAAGATGAAATAGTCTCGGCGGCTGATGCGGTAGCTGGGGGCATCCTTCCTAGCCTTAATGTCCAAGATAAGCTACTAGAGTTAGTACCCCGTAGCATTCCTTCTATCTCGTTCTGACGTGTAGTAGGGCATATTGGAACCATATCCATCCTTCATTTCCTGTGATCCACAGAGAGACATTTTTGTTCCAACTGAACAAAGACCGGAAAAAGGTCCCTCGTATGGGACGGTCCGCACTTGATCAGCTTGAGCGGCGCATACCGCAAGTCTTGCTTCTCGCGATGTTCGCCTTATCAGCAAGGTTTGTGGAGAGTTACGAACCACGAGAAGACAGCGATCCGGGAGATGCCTACGCAACTAGAGCAGAGAGCCTCATTGCGCAACATAGTATGTAGCCGTTCCCCAGACTTCTGTACCAATCTAACTTCAATAGAACAAAGTAGCATCAATATCTGTCTGGCAATCCTCATGATGGCATATCGCGAGATAGGCACGGGCGGATCGAGCAGCTGGATGTATGTGGGGAATGCCATCAGAATGGTCAGAATCACTCTGGACTTCAGGGACGCTGCTGCTAACACCGAATCAGGCACAAGATCTGGGGCTACATAGAGACCCTTCTATCTGGAAGAATGTGACTTGCTTCAGGAACATGTCTTTGATTGAGATGCAGATACGACGCCTAATATGGTGGGGTATATTTGTTCTTGACAGATATATCTCAGCATGGCAAGGTCGCCCCTGCGGTATCCATGAAGACGATTTTGACACAAAGCTCCCTGAGGATATTGTCCACGGCGCGAGGGATGTTTACGTAACCTGCTTCAAGGAGGTCATTCGGCTATGTATGTTCGCATTAAACGACTTCAATGGTTATACACTGACTGTGTCTAGCCTTGATACAGGGTCGGATCCACAAAGCCTTTTATTCGGTTGGAACTGGGCCAGAGAGCCAAGACAAGCTGAAGGACTTTGAACGAGAACTCGATGAATGGGAATCCCAGTTACCAGAGTGTCTTGCAGTTCGGCATGAGCCTGGGATTCAAGTTCCTGTGGCTGTCATAGCACTGCATGCGCAGTTTTGGAACTGCAAAGTCTTGCTGCACCGTCCATTGTAAGCCCACCATTGCTATCTCGTTGATCCTCTGCTAATATGATTTTCATAGCTTGGACATATCCAATGAACCTCGAACGAATTCGTCCTTATTCACGGCAACTTCCGCTGCGGTGGCCATCTCAAACCTCATTCAACGTTTTAACGCTTCCTACAATGCCAACTTTGCTCCTCCATTCCTTAACTATTATGTTTTCACTGCAACGATAATGCACCTTTTCAATCGTTCGATGTATCCTCTCCTCTTCTCCCAGGCAGCTCTCACTCATTGTACAGACTGCTGTCGAATGATGAGCACTATCTGGTCCAGCGCAGCGAGGACGCTGCACATCATACAGGGTGTAGATCACGAGGTTGAAAATACGCTTCCTTCACTGTCCGCGGGTGCTGCAGAGAGGACTGAGATGATATTCAACTCTTGGCCATCCCCAATAGGCGACACAGATTGGTTGTCATTGGAAGCGTGGAGAATGGATACGAACCCTTCGGACGAAATGATTTCAGCGACGTACTTTCAGCCGGGTCAGGCATGATGCTTTCTTATGACTATTTCAGCGTGCGTAGTCCTTGTGGGGATTGTTAGTGCATATAGGCAATTTGTGAATCATGTAGCTTCATAATATTATCTCTTTCAACTTGTAATAATCTCCCAATAGTGAATTCTATTTTCATCCGAGTAGATAGTTAGAATTCTACTATGAGTACCAGCCAGTGGCCATACCTTCTCCTATTCATGTTGGAGCTAGAGTTTCCCGGAGATTATGTTCTTGCGCGGAGAAACCCCCATGTCCGCAATATTAACTTCAGAGCTCTATGTACGACACAGTCGATCATAACCGGCAAATCACCCCGCGAGGGGTATCTCCGGATGTACGGCTTGATGACAATAAATAGAAGACAAAGGAAGTATGAGGCTCAACATCCCTCCCTCTGACCTAGTTCGATATTCCTGAATTATACAACCGCAATGCTGACAGAACGACCTTCAGATGGCCGTCGGCGAGTCATCATCGTCGGTGCTGGCCTTGGTGGTTTGGCATGTGCGATGGCCATGCACCACCAGGGATTCGAAGTTCAGATATTCGAAAAGGTACGCGAATTCCTTCGATTAGGTGATAGTCTCGGCCTGGGTGAAAATGCTCTCAAATTGCTGGAGAGATGGGGTTTGCGGGAGCAGCTCGTCGCCATTGGAAATAAAAATCCGAACATGAATATCCGCAGATGGAATGATGGGAAGATATTGGCAACGCAGCCGTTAATGGTGAGGATCTAGCGTGAACAATTCATCAGCACATTTTTCTGATTCACCTTAGGACATGGCAGGATATATCGGGCACCGCGGTGACTATCACGTCTGCTTCATTAAGCGGGTGGAGGAGCTCGGAATGACCATCAACATGGGTCATGAAGTCGTCTCATACGATGAAGATGCTCCGAGTCTCACACTTAAAGATGGACGAACTTTTTATGCTGACCTTATCGTCGGTGCGGACGGGATCAAGTCTAGAGCGAGGGAGCTTGTTCTGGGCTTCAGCGACGCTCCGAAGAGTTCTGGCTACGCTTGCTATAGAGCATTTTTCAAGGGTGATATCTTGAAGGATATCCCAGAATGCCAGCCCATTCTGAACCACGACTGTGTCAATATTTGGATCGGAGAGGACATGCATTTGGTGCAGAATACCTTGAGAGATGGTGGGGAATTCAACTGGATCATAACGCATAAAGACACAGAGGACATCAAGGAGAGCTGGTTCCAACCTGGAGACATGGATGATGTCCGCAGGCTTGTCAAGGGCTGGGACCCTACAATCACATCCGCGATTAACGTTACGCCGAACTGCCTCGACTGGAAGATCTGTTATCGTGCTCCTCTCCCGAGCTGGACCAGCAAGAGCGGGAAGATCGCACTATTAGGAGATAGCTGTCATCCACATCTTCCAACAAGTGCGCAGGGTGCTTCCCAAGCAACCGAGAGTGGTGCTGTTTTGGCATTATGCTTGACACTAGCAGGGGAAGGAAATGTGCCATTAGCCGTATGTACTGAAAAATCTCTCCATAGTGGTCGCTAACCGTCTACAGACAAGAGTATATGAGAAACTGCGCTTCGATCGTGTTCGACAATCACAACTCTCCGGGGAAGACTTGCGGAATAGGTGGCACAACGCCCTCAAGCTGCTCAGAGATGGAGAAGAGCTTGATTCCGATGATATCAAAATCAAAGTAAGACAATATATATGTTTCTTTCAGTTCCATTCTGACAACTCTTAGAATCGCTGGCTATATCCTTTCGACGCCGAAGCAGACACCCGGGATCGATGGGAGGAAATGAGCGCACAGGTTAAGAAAGAGCTAGAGACTGGTCATATTACGCCCCTCTTCGGGGAAGATGGTCCCCCGAGAGTCCTAACAGTGCGAGATGCCTACGGCAAAGTCAAATCCAGTGTAATGGAATACTCTGTCTTACCTGGCCTGACTGTATAACAAATCTCCAACGATACTGAAAGAGATGTGATGGACAGACATGTTAGCATATACTCCGTGGGCGCTGAGCTATAGCCTGTTATACTGATCATAGATAATAGTCGCTAAAGACACTTTATACCTCCATAGACCAGTTGTAACCTTGAAATTCACCCCAATAGCGTAAAAAGGGCCTCCTTCGTTATCTAATGAAAGTACCATTCAACACTGGATTATCTCCAAACTATAGACTCTTGCATTGTTTCTTATCAGCCAAGCTTTGTCCGTCTATATGCTCGGCCTGGGAAAATATTCCCAAATGGGAGATGCTATATGCTTCTGTGAAAGATCCTATTTGCCCGATAAAGTCAAGCTTGCCGGATACAACCATCGAACAAAGATGAATGTCTGAATGCTGTGAAAGGAAAGAGTAACAGTACTGCGTTGAATAGGTTGGATTCCCTAAACCTAGGACAAAGTGAATACAAGGCCCCTCTCAAAAACGACAAAGGGTCAGAAATCTTATAAGTACCTGCTATCAACCCTTCCATTCCTTCCACTCTTCTTTACTCCTGATACTCTTTTCTAGTATGTCAGCTATATTCTCAAAGTGCCAACATCACTAAGATGCAGTAAGTTTCTGCACCTGGGAACAAGGAGCACGCAATTACGCTTGGATTCCTTGGATTAGATATATATGGAACAGGAAGTCACACCAGAGCCTGTTACAGATACAGTTGCACTGGAAATACACGTGGACTTTATTTATGCCTAGTGGAACATAACTCAAAGGGCGCCTCAAATCGACGTCGAAATTGTTACTATATATTGAAAACTGGCTTCAGGATGTAACTGGCCTCTCCATCGAAGCTAAAGGCCCACAAAGTGCGGATCGAACCCTATCGCAAGGGAGGTCCGACCCGGTTCCTCTACAACTCGGTCGGCCCCGTTGATGAAAGGCCCCTCTTCACCGAATTGGAATTGCGAAAGAGATACCGCGGACGAAATTCTACATGCATAGGATGGTTACGGGGAAACGAGAGGACCTAAATGACGCGTCGCCTTTGAGCGCCCCCCGGGGTGCATCAAATTCGAACTGCCATTCGGGAAGGAATTCTCAGATTACGTGGTATGGTTCAGGTTTTCACTGAGATCTCTTATTTATTTATGGTACGTCCAATAGCCGTTTGTCCGTGGAAACTATGCCTTCTAAGCAAGATTGAATTTCCCTTTGGTATGGTGCATAAGGAAGATGGTTCCTGATCAAAAGAGGTAATAGATTCGATGGACATTGACAATTCCCATATATATCTGCCGTGGGAAGACGACCCTTTCGTCTTGATACAATATCATCCTATATACAAATATTGGGAATTGCATGGTTACCGGTGGATGTGCTAGGCTCTATGGGAGATTCTATCCATAGGCGGTTCTATCGCATGTGGGTTCTATGAAGTAGTAAGTATCGCAGTGCAAGCATTTACAGCTTATTTAAAACACGTGTTTTATGAAAGCGGAAATGTCTTTCTTAAGGTACGTTTGCATCTTGCTGATTTAAGCTAGGTGTCCGTGAAGCACCATTCTTGGAAGCCATACGGCAAGCTGCAGATCCCACTTATTCCGAATTTCTCAAACTTCCTCTATCCATTTACGTCCGACATCCATTGAGATTTGTGGTCGCTCACAAAACTCATGGGCAGCAGCCGAGGGCCGGCTGGACAACGGTTAGGTCTTCCAGCATTGCAGACAGGGACGAATCCCTGAACAACGTTCTTTTCGAAACTCATGTTTCGAACATGGCCAAGCAGAACTTCTCCTAAGCGACATGCCACACCATAAAGGAAGATATTAAAAATATATCTATTCCTGCCAGGTGGTATGATCCATCTATGATCCATCTCAAGAAGAATAGTCGCAAGTTGCAGAATCAACCGCTGAACCATCTGCACGTGCCATGTCGCTGCAAACTGGTCTTTTTTCTCTCTTTACAGATGTCGAACCACCAGAGACATGGTTTGATTTTTGCCGTTGTGCAACAAAAAAAGATCCGTTGTTATGAAATTGTTGTGGAGGATTTTACTTTTTCCAAAAACAAAGGCAAAAACAAAAACGAAAAGAGCCGATCGAAATTGCCCATATAATTCCATTTTTGTTAATTTTGTGGAAAGGTGTGCCAGTAAATACAGTGCTCAATACCTGTTTAGTTCTGGTACAGGTGCTGATCAAAACATCCAGGAACCGGACCATGGGAGAAATGATTTTGAGCCCAATCCTTCAAGTGGTCAAACGTCAAAACCGCTTGGAATTACTGGATACAAGCCACTACGCCAATAGAAAAGGTCGACCACGCCCCTGAAGCTTGTGTCACTCCACCCACATCAGACGAAGAGATCGACGCCATATTGGCTATAGATCTCGACGTTAAAGACAAAGTCGGTGACGAGGAATCCCTTCCAAGTCCCGATAATGACTTCATCAATGAAGCTTGGGATATCTGTGATGCGATAATAATCAAATCAATAGATAAAATCCAATTCAACGCTGTTTTTAGAAATCCTCAAGGTCATTCCTGTTGCGCCGACGAATACCAAGAGGAAGAATGTCCTGGCAATGGGATGACAATACAAAACCGATGACCTCTGATTATTGGAAGTTGCTGGGTCGAATCTCAGTAGAATACGTGAAGTTCGACAAGAGAACATGCGTCCGGTGGGTGTGGCAGCCAGAATGCCATTCCTTCTCTTACAACCTGCCCACTGCTCTGTCCAAAATGTATGGCACATTGCATTGAATCGATATATGGTACATACATATTATTTCAATATGTCAGAGGTGAGCTATCGCATATCCTCCAGTAGACGACTTCAAATACCGATTCTTGAACGAAGAGTGTCAAATTAACAGTAAAGAGATGCATATCCCTCCCTCCTTCTTTCCTTCCTTGTCAGCAACAGCACCAACAGCAGCATAGGTTAGTAATGTCTAATTGTAACTTATGTTACTCGGTTCTAATATTTAAATTAGAAGATGATCTGATCAGCAATAGCAACATGGATTAGTAATGTCTAGTTATGCTTTATGCTATTCGGTTCTAATATTTAAAGTAGACAACGTCAACGACAACGTCATGATTGATTCGCTATGGCGGAAGGGGGCGATGGGGTTGAGCAGGTATGTACAAACTATTATCTAAAATGCAACCCTTATTGTCTAGCGTTTCTGTAAACTCCTTTATTTGTGCAAGGACTAATCTGCTAACTATATCCTTTTGATAAAGGCCGCAGGAGCAGAAGTAACAGCAGCAACCGCCGCTGCTCAACTCTGTTGGCCCCCAGCCACCCCCCCCCTGAGAAGGTAGGATAAATAAGATTAATAAATCCATATACCTAGACAAGCTAACATATAATAGATGACCAGAGCCGAGAGGAAAAGAAAGCGCTATGAGGAACATGGCGAAGCCATACGCAAACAAGTAAGTTTAGTTTAGAAAAGATTTTGGTAAATTAATCACCTATATTGACTATCATAGGCTCGCGCAGAATATGTTGCCGAACTTGCCTCCAAAGGCACTATTGTCCTGCCGGAAGAGGATATTCAACAGATGCAGTTGGATAAGTCCAATACAATTCCAAGTCCTTCGATGATCTTACAAATGGACAGCCATCTTCAACATAACCACGAACTTGTCAGCAAATACGTAAAGAGAAACCTTTCCAGGAGTTACAGGAAATCAAAGGCGTCTGAAAACGGCTAAAGAAGAAGATATATCATCTCAAGTCCTCACAGCAGGAACTAACAGCTCAACGACATCAGCAACGGGACACAGGGATAAAATAACAAGAAGGACCCTGCTAGGGTGATTGTCAGATAGCTACTAACTTCGTTCGAGGAAAGGAAAGAACATCTTAAGTGAAAGCACTCTGAGTGTACGGGCTCGTTCGTTGCAAAGGAATTTGTTTGATAAAATCTACATGTATCTCAGCCCATTATTTCAGCATTAATATATCTATAAAGCCCAATCACAAGCCTCAACGCCTCTCTTCCGTCATATTTGTTGCGCAGATCATGTTTCCGAATGAAAAACTTCGAGGTCCTCACTCATAGGCTTACTATGAATGAGCTCCTCCAGGTAGACAACCGAGACTTTGGCCATGCTGAGTTGGAAGACAGTCCCCTCCATACGTAGAACAAATGCCCTATGAATTCTGTCAATCATAGAACTATCGTAAGATAGAGCTCCCTGTAGTAGAATCTGGGAGACTATACGGGCAATATATGATATACCATTCCCAATCTGTTATTACCATCAGCCAGATTACAGAGTCACAAGAAGATTGGCACGGACGGAAAATGTAGCAAGAAGTCGTGGTGGAGTTGCGTTACTTATGAGGGCCCCTTCACATTTTAATGATCCACGTACACGGCACGAATGTAGGTGAAAAGGAATCTTCGAACGCGTGGTTATTTGCCTCGCTCAGTCAGTCTCAAGTTCACAGCTGATGCAATGGTTGATACTAACCTATTTTGTGTACCGTAAAAGAGTAGAATATCAGAGAAACACAACAAAGCCTGCTTAGATGTTTCTGACCAGTCTTCAGATTCCATTGCTTCGTGCAATCTGCAGAATACCAGATGAAAGACATTCCATCGATAATCAGAGTGTTTATGCCGAAAGTCCACGAACTCATCTTCTGGCTCGGTAAAATCTTCTACAAGCTCTTTAAATTCTACTCCTAATTCAGCACATATCCTTCGCCTACAGATAAGTACTGAACGCACCTTCATCCCCATCCTCTGGCAAATAGTGTGGATCAATGATTTCAGCAGCGAGGGTTTCACTATGTTCAACTAATCTTAATACGCGAAAATGTTCTGAGGTCCACTTGTCTGGAGAGCGGAAGAGAAGTGCTAAATGCGCCATGCTGTTTATGTTTGTTCAGAGGTGAAGAGGGAACGATATGTAACTAATCCGAAGGAGCTCTTAGCGACGTTTGCTACCTGCATATGGAATGCATGTTTCCTCGGAGAGTACCCAAAGCCTACTAACCAGCTTAGTCAGCGCGATGGAACTAAGGTTCGCTCGAAGTAGGAATATGTATGGACCTTCGACTCAGACATCTTCCAAGAGACAGAAAATTAGACTCATCGGCATGAGATTCCGGAAATGGGTAACCTATGGAGGCAGCCAGATGACTACATCTTACTCTATAGGTAGAAATGAGTATGAAACTCGAAAGGTATGCAAAATGGATGGTTTTCTTATCTGACCTTGGACTGGTAATGTCTGCTTTTTATACTGCAGGTCAGTACCTAAGCATCATCTGTCAAGGTCTCTGAATTCTTATCCCATGAGCTAGCTAGTGATCATGTGATACGTACTGGTTAAGTACTTAGCTCTTCTAAGACAAGATCAACTGGGTTTATTGCCGCTCTCCTTTGCTGAGACTTATGAAGTACGTCTAGCATAAATAAATATCAGGCTGTCTTTTGTTTCACTGAAATTCCTTTGCACCAAATTCCATCTTACTCACAACTGAAACATGCTAGCTCCGATGAGCCCTAATGATGTGGCTTGGGAACAAGCGGAGAAGACATCTAACAAATGGCTACTCCAATTCCTCAAACGCGACATCAAAGTACCTATTGCAGAATACGTCCTCAAGCACAACAGAGGGGATGCTACAGAGTTTGCCATACTTAAGAAAGGCTCTTATAACATCTCCTTACGGATGAAGTACCAAAATTCTGCCACTATTATACGGTTCTCACAACCCGATGCTGTTTTCTTTCCAGAGGAGAAAGTCGCGAATGAGGTTGCTGTGATGCAATTTCTGGCAGACCAAACATCAATACCTATTCCATTCATTCTGCACTCGGGGACAAAGCAAGAGAGCCCTCTCGAACTGAGCCCATTCATTATGATGGATTATATCCCACATGAAACAAAAATGAACGATGCTCTCATTACACCAGGATGCCCGCCTGAGGAACGAGGCATTCTTGATCCGAACATCGATGAAGACAGACTGGAGATGTTATATGGACAGCTAGCAGGTATCCTCCTTCAGCTATCCATCCCCTCTTTGCCTCGAATAGGGTCTATGGGGCAGGTCGATGATTTCACGTGGGAAGTATCGCGCCAACCTTTGTCAATGAACATGAATGAACTTGTACGACTCGGTGATTTTCCACAATCAAAACTTCCCCATACTACATTTAACACAACTTCTTCATATTTGGAAAACCTTGCAGATCTTAACATGGAGCATCTGGTATATCAGAGGAATGATGCTATCAAAACTGCTGACGACTGCCGGCAAAAGTTCATGGCGCGATATCTTTTCCGTCAACTCGCCAGGGACAAGAAACTAAGCGATCCCTCACTCGAAAAAGACCTTTCAGAATGTGGTGTGACGATTTACGACCTGCAAACATTCTTCTAGATAAACATATGCAAATTGTTGGCGTGGTAGATTGGGAATTCACATATGCAGCACCTACTGAGTTTTCTTATGCGCCACCCTGGTGGTTTCTAGTTGAAAGACCTGAGCTATGGCCAAAGGGCATCGAGGACTAGACAAAGATATTTAATAATCGTCTAAAGACCTTTCTTAAGGCCATAAAGGATCATGAAGATATAGCCATCCAACAGGGTCTATTAAGGGAACAAAATCAACTGTCTGGTCGAATGCAGAAGAACTAGGAGAGTAGAGATTTCTAGATTATGTATGCAGTGCTACACAGCTTTGCCTTTAACGTAATCTACTGGCAGATTATCGATTCACGTTTTTTTGGGCCCACTGAGAGGCCAGAAGAAGCCTGGAAAGAGAGACTCGACCTATTAGATAAGGATGAGAAGGACAAGATGGAGCAACTAGTGGCTCGGAAACTGAAAGAAAAGGAAGTCGGGATTTTGGCCTGGGATCCAGATGAGTATACTGCGGAATTCCACCGACAGTTAGACAGCCTGATGGCAGAAGGGAATGGAGGAGAAGGGAGATATCAGTGAAGCATAAATGGAGGACGAAGTTAAGAAAGAAGAAAGTCTATACAGAACAATATAGCCTGAATACTATTGCCATAGTAACGAAACCCTGTTATTGAAACAGTCGACAGATTCTCATTGTATTTGAACTTTGTTACGACAGTCTTTTTATTCAAACAGCGGCATACAGCTTCATGTTCCAGAAGTTTGTACCAGATAGTAAGTCCCCTTTATATGTTTTAGCGGCATATACCTGCTATCTGAACTGTGTCGCAGTGTTTTCGATATCAGAAGTTGCAGCCACACATCCCTTTTTGCATTTCCCAGCTGCGTGATCGAGAGACTTGTCATTGAAACAGTCGGCACATACCCACTGAAACTGGACTATGTTGTAATATCCCTTCCCTTCTCCAGGCAGTAGTCTCCATAACTTCATCTTTGGGCCTTACTCTCGCTTTCTCCATCCACTGGGATTCGCTCCCGTCAGAAGGGACAAGTAGTTCTATATCTATTTGGTACTTAATTTCTGCTACCTCATCATTTTCAGATTCTGTCACTTAAGCGTTTATCCTCAGGCAATTACTCTCGTCCTGCGTAAGGAGGTTTGGATTACCGGAGCTCAAATATGAAGGACGATAAGACTGCTCGCCTCAGCAACACTGTTCGCCTCTTCCATTGGGAGTATCTAGAGGTCAGCATAGCCGGTAAATTTCAAGAACAGAATCTAATCTCAGTGAATAAAATAACAGACTGAAAGGATGTTCCATAGCAAGAACGTAGAAGAGAGCGACAGAGGAGAGGATATTTGCAGAGAGCTCTTGCTGGAAGCGAGGCCTGCACTATATGTTCGTGCCCGATGCCATACTTTGCTAGCATGTTGCGACGGCAATTACCTGTAAGGCCTCTTATCCCTAGCAATACTGTTATCTCAACAGAGTTAGCTACCACGCACGGAAAGCCCTCCAATTTTATGAAAGATTTGCTGCTGATGAACCGCACATACATGTATGGCAGAAGGCCGCCGATGCAATGAAGCTAGCTGTGCAAGCTGCAGAGGAAGATTGGAAGGAAGAGCATGGAACGGTGCCCTCTGACAATACTGAAGAAACACCAGCTGAACCCCAAACCCATTCATCTACAAGGAGTTTAGATGAGCCTGTAAGGGACTCTACTGCAAACGGGCAGCGCAGTACTCGCGTCCGCCGTCGAAGAACGGACAACACTGCTACAGCTAGTATCCGCGAGACTTCATCGAGTTTGTTTCACAGGATACATGGGACCCCCATTAAGAATTCAGATGAGCAAGATAGCGCAGAATGAAGGGATTAGACAGATATCTGATGGTGTATCTACTCTCCATATCGAAGTCATCCGCCGAGTTTAAAAGTTGAATAGGGAATAAAATTGTCTTTTTGTTTATATTGCTATATCTTAGCAGAGCGAGTATTATTAGTAAATGGTCTAGGACTGCTGTATGTTGCATACCAATGTAGATCCTGTGTTAAGCTTTATGGTAGGTTTTCCCGGCCATGGTCATGGTTATCCTAGGGAACAAGGAGTACATGCAGCGTAGAATGCTGGAGCTAGCACAGACAGTAGCTACAGATACTCAATCAACGATGTTGTATGAGCACAGGAGCAGAACACCCAGTCATAACACATGGTCACTATGGGGGATGCCCTGTAGGACTATTCAAGAACTCTTATTTACGGGCACTATATATATATATGAAATCAGAGCAAGCCAGGGTGTTTCAATTACCCGAATGTAAGTGAGCCCGTCTTCGACCCACGCCCCAGTCAAAATAGAATATTTTGTCCGCACAGAAATCAGAATATTTTATTTCAGATATCAAGGTCTTCGTAGTGCCGGTAGATGTATGTATGTATGCAGACAGTTTCAAAACAACGTATCTGTGGGGCCGCAGCTAAGCGGGTAACCCGTGTGCCAAAACGTCGCAAAATATGATACACTAGAATGTTTCCTCCAGACCCTTATGCGTCCCGCACGTGGGGTTCCAAAGATCGAAAGATAGAGCAAGTATACATATCGCGTTTCCCGGAACAACATCCGCGATTCTACAACCCAGCTGACCGAGCCGGCTGATGTCGCTCACGAGCCCAACAGGATGCTTGTCACGTTCGTCGGCTTTGTTGGGAAGGGAGCAGGCAGTGCGGCTGGAGCTGGGAAAATAAGGATCCCCTTCCCCGCTACCCGAGTTTGGTAGCGCTGACATCCCGTGGATCGGCTCTTTCCAGATAATCTTTCTTCAGGGGCATTATTATTGCTTTTTACTTCTATCAAGAAGATAACGGTGTCTGTTACGCTAAACGGTTGTTACTGTCGCTACGATTTAGATTTCGAACCTCGAGCAGAATGTCAGACTACTACGGCGGACCTCCGCAGCATCACCAGTACGGCGCACCGCCGCCTGGTGAAGGATACGGAGGCTATCCTGGAGGACAGCCTCAATATCCTCCTCATGAACAAGGCCAATATGGAGCGCCTCCACAGCAGGGATATTATCCTCAGGTGAGTACTTCGTTTTGTTATATTTCGAGGCTCTGCGCAGCGGTAGCTTTAACGAGTTTGGACTGCTCGAGGTGTTTGTGATGGACAAAGAGCTGAATGCTGATCCTTTTCCACCAGTCACATTCGCCGTACGGCCATCAGCAACAGCCCCCAGCACCTTACGAAGGCCACCAAGGCTATGCGCCTCCATACGGCGGACCTCCCCAAGGCGGCCCCCCAGGATACGGATACAGTCAGGAAGGACACGCAGGATACCCTCCGTCGGGATATCCTCAAGAGAGAGGCCACTCGCCATATCCTCCGCAGCACCAAGGTGAAGCCGCATCATACTATGGTGGCCAGGCACCGCCGCAGGAACACGCGGCAGCCTATCCTGGGGCTCCGGTTGCAGAAGGTGAAAAAGGTCTAGGCGCATCATTGTTGGGTGCTGCTGGTGGTGGTTTCGCTGGACATAAGATTGGGGGTGGAGCTCTGGGCACCATCGGCGGTGCCCTGATCGGTGCTGTTGGCGCCAACGTGCTGGAAGATAAGACGAAGAAGTGAGTGTCGGGTCCTTCCAGTATAAGTGCGGTATTGAAGTCTTGTCTAATGCGTCTTCTTCAGGCACAAGAAGCACAAGAAGAAGCACAGTGGCAGTCATCACAGACACCACGATCACGGTCACGGTCATGTTCACGGTCACAGCCATCGCAGCCACAGCCGACACAGGTCTAGCTCGAGCTCGAGTTCTAGTAGCGATAGCGACTAAGATCCCAGCGAGCTTGCTGTCATGCAGATCAAACTGACAGCTTGCCCAAACCAACTGTTTTCATGTCATGATCCCTATGCCCAGCTTGCCTCGACAGTTCTCTTGCGCGAGGAAATCGTACCTTATGATCCGTCCACCGGCTGGCGCGTCCTTGCGGCGCGTTTCTGCTTCATCTTATTGTTGTTGTATTCTTCATCGATATATCCATCCTGAAACCCCTTCATGCAAGTCTCACTAGCAGTAGCGCAGAGAATAATGTATGATGGCTAAACAGTTATTTTTAACACAATAAGCGACCCTCTAGAGCATTGTTGGCGGTTGTAGGACCTTATCGCTCGGTATCAGCCGAGCTGGCCACCTGGGTGGCAAATATTCTTGAAGTAGGCAACTCCACGGTGGGCCCAGTTCGCTCTGAATCGCCGGCAGCGTCAATTCCGTCGTGGGCTGCTGTTTTAAACCAACATGATCTGAATCATTAGCCTGTACTAATTGTATCAATACTGGTTTCTGTTATTCAATCTTGATCTCAATGGAACTGGAGGCGAAACAGTTGGAAACATAACCGCCACAGAGGACACGAACAGTAGAACCCCAACGAAGACAAGGATATTAGAATAAGATTCTGAATGATATCTGAGAGACGTCGTCGCTGCCCGCAAGCAGGCTATGAGTAGAAATAAGCATGGACTATGACGCTGGGTGCGAGGGGAGAGGGTGGCAATAGTTAAATTTCCTGGAGAGAGAAGACATAACGTCCACTAGATCTTGTAGGAAGTGTTATCGCCACCGGGATCTGACGACAGAAGAAAACCAGAAGAATACTGTCTTGCTGGCAGTTACGACGGTCAATCAGAGAAAAGCTGACAGACTAGTTTTTGCTCTAAAGTGTTCGAGAAGGAGATTCTTCTAGATTCGAAGAGGGACTACTCAACTACTCCAGGAGGCGACGCTGCTCGATTGGATACTACGCTACTATTGCATTAGTGTACTCCAGAATTTTGAGTAGGTGAAAAGGATGGAGACACCCGTCAACCCACTAGGGGTTCCAGTTGTTCGAGGGACCTGACAACGCAGGAGTGGCGACAGGGATACCAGACCAAGCGTAATGAATTTGTCAATTAGGCCGCTATTACTTGTCACTCATTGCCTTAAGGACATCCCGGAAGATAGACCAGGATGATTGGACGCGACTCCCGAAATCAAAGCGACGGGCATCTGATGATCCAGAAGCGAGATGAATTTTCTCGGACTGCTCAGGAGAATTCTCGCTGTGTCATCCGAGACAGGACGAAAAAGGACAAGAACAAAGCTTGTTGTGGCTGCAGCTGCAGCGTTACTTAAGGTTACTCCGACCCACTCCGACCGCCCACCCGGCTTTTCCTCGCGCGTTCGTTTCTCCGACTTTTCGCGGGGGATAAGGGATAAGGCCAGTGGAGCAGGAGATGCATCTGGAATCTGGAGAAAAGGGGGCCGTCAACACTGACCATGCACAGTTCTTTCGAGTTAGGCGCCCTGAAAAAAGCTGGGGATACTTCGATAAGCACGATAAGGGATACCTAGTGGCCCCCAGCACAGCTGCATCGCGTACTTAGTCCTTGCGGTGGGACCTCCTGGTCATTTTTGTTCATACTCTACGCGGACAGGGATGTTATTCAAGCGGTGAGCAGGGCTGTTGTGTTTCAAGGTTGACCGCAATTATTGCGTTCCCGGGACTTCCTTCATGCCATAGGCTCTGGAACTCATCGCTCAGGAATCAAGGAGTGGCGGTCATAATTTCCCGCTCAGTTGACTGGGTGGGCGGCTCGTTCGATATTATTATTACGAGTTCAGGCATGTCCAATCGATATCCGGGGTAGGGTGCCTAGATGACTTTTTCCATCAACGAGGCCGCCAGCCATAACTTACTTCCTAGGTTACCAAGGCAGGGAGGGCTATTTTTTGACATTCGATCCGACTTTGTTTCGTGTAGTCTCGAGGGCCATCGCTCTAGATCCCGGGGATCCAGACGAGCACACCTGAGATTTCCTTTTCCGGACAAGAGTTTCTGTCGGCCGAGGATTAATAAAACATTCTGAACGGAGTAAGCAAACATGACGAGAGAGCGTAACATTCCCATGGTGCTCCAGAGTCTAAAGTAGGGACGACAGAGTTTTGGGGGAGGTCAACCACTATCCGAGAAGTCTGCGCCACCAACTCGGGACGGTCGATCCCAGGGTGGCGACAGAAATAGATCGGATGCCGGGAGGAAACAGTATGCGCTGTTACTGTGGCCTGAAATCCATGCAGCGTTGTTAGGGGGCTACAATGCCAGATGTCCAAGGTCCGGTCCAGCCGTTCAGGGCGGATCAAGGGATGGACAAGGATGGAGCAGGGGTGGCCCAACACATCAACTTGTTCGACACCAACTGTTATGAGTGTCAAGCGGTCGCCGACACATGCGAAAAAAATGAGGTGAGATTGGCTGGGGAGAGGGCTCCGTAGTTCACAGCATCTCCGCGTAGTTGTCGAGAAGTACCTAACCATAGAGGATCCGACGAGGCAGCAGTTGTTAGCATCTCCCCAGACACTGTAGCCACTCGTGGAACCAGGAATGACAAACGAGCAAAAAATCTTTTCCAAACCTTCGCTGCGTCGACCTTCCAGAACACGCTGGTTTTTCGGCGCTGGCAGTATCTGATTTTCCCATATCCGTCCGTCTCCCCGCCGACGATTCGCCTGAGGACCGCCGACGGGCCAATCAGCGACGAGAGATTGTGGCGGGCGGTCGTGTCCAGATCGGGACTAGCTCAGACCAGGTTCTTCGCCACTAGTTCCCGATCAGGATTAGCGCGGGACAGTGGCCGAAAAAAAAATTTCCTCTGCTGGCGAGCGGTTTGGGCGGGCCACACAGCGATAAATATCTTTGCCAGCCCACGCACCCCTCCTTTCTTCTCATCTTCCTCTCTCTCTCCCATATTTCCTCTTTCATATCCAACAGGGGCTTTGGTCCTCTTGCTTTTCTCTTTCCTTATCTTCTGCTTAGACAGATAGATCTCGTACCGGCCGCTTAGAGCGCACACTGCGTCGAGAGGGCGCAGTCACCGTGGGCCGCCACATTATCATCGAGATACCCGGATAGAACAATTTTTGCACGACCCCGTCGCATCTTTCTATCTTTTCCGCGCTCTTAATTTCGTCTTTCGTCGTCATTTCTCCTTCCGAAATTACTCACAAAGTCGCCAAAATTTCGTCCAACATGCCTGCTGTCGACGTTTCTTCCGTTCCCGCCGTTTCTGGCAAGGAGACCGCCAAGTCGGTCGCCGTTCTCGAGGATCTCCTCAAGAACCTCAACCTCTCGAAGACCCCCGATGAGGTCAATGCTGCGGCCAGCAACATTGCTTCCCTCTTCAGCGGCCCCATCGACGAGAAGGTCCTGCCCGCCAAGGCTGTCGAGGCCTTCAAGAAGCAGCTCGCCAACAAGAAGGATGCTGCTGCCCGTGAGCACGCCCTTGATGCCATCAAGGCTATCGCCCAGGAGAACAACCTGGCTTCCGGTGTCGAGCCTTACCTCGTCAGCCTGCTGGGCCCCGTTCTGACTGCCGTCAGTGACAAGATGGTCCCTGTCAAGAACGCTGCCCAGAGCGCTGCCACCGCCATCGTCAAGGCCGTCAACCCCAACGCTGTCAAGGCTATCCTGCCTCACATCATCAACTCTCTCGCTACCGCCCAGAAGTGGCCTGAGAAGATCACCGCTCTGCAGTGCATTGAGGCTCTCGTTGAGAGCGCCCCCGTCCAGCTCTCTTACCGTGTGCCCGACCTGATCCCGGTTGTGTCCGAGTCTATGTGGGACACCAAGCCTGAGGTCAAGAAGGCTGCCTACGGCACCATGGAGAAGATCTGCGGTCTGATCGTCAACAAAGATATTGAGCGCTTCATTCCCGAGCTCATCAAGTGTATCGCCAAGCCAGAGAACGTCCCCGAGACCGTCCACCTGCTGGGTGCTACCACTTTCGTTACTGACGTCCACGAGCCTACTCTGGCCATCATGGTTCCCCTGCTGGACCGTGGTCTGGTCGAGCGTGAGACTGCCATCAAGCGAAAGTCTGCCGTTATTGTCGACAACATGTGCAAGCTGGTCGAGGACCCTCAGATTGTCGCCGCCTTCTTGCCCAAGTTGATGCCTGCTCTCCAGAAGAACTACGAGACTCTGGCCGATCCTGAAGCCCGTGAGAAGACCAAGCAGGCCTTGGACACTCTGGTCCGTGTCGGTGATGTCAAGGACGGCAAGATCCCCGAAGTCTCCAAGGCTGGTGATGTCGCCACCGTCTCCGCTATCCTCAAGGAGATCCTGGAGCCCAAGTTCAAGGCCCTCATTCCTCAGTCCGAGTCTATCATCGAGTACATTGCCGCCATCGCTGGTCAGCTCGTTGATGAGAAGAACAACGAGGTTGTCAGCTGGACCGAGAACACCCTTCCCTACATCACCGCTCTCGTCGGCGAGAAGGAAGCCAAGTCTATTGCTGAGTCTCTCCGCAAGCGTGCTGCTCCTGGTGCTGAGGAGGAGGATGACGTCGCCTCCGATGAGGAGGAGGGCGAGGACCTCTGCAACTGCACCTTCAACTTGGCCTATGGTGCTAAGATCCTACTGAACCAGACTCACCTGCGTCTGAAGCGTGGTCAGCGTTACGGTCTTCTCGGTCCCAACGGTTCCGGAAAGTCTACCCTGATGCGCGCCATCAACAACGAGCAGGTCGAGGGTTTCCCCAAGAAGAACGAGGTCAAGACCGTCTTCGTCGAGCACGACCTCGATGCTGCTGATACCGAGCAGACTGTCATTGGCTGGACCATGAAGAAGCTGGCCGAGGTTGGTGTCAAGGCCGATCAGAAGTTCGTCGAGGACAAGCTGGCCGAGTTCGGTTTCCTCCGTGAGCAGTTCGAGAACCCCATCACCTCCCTCTCTGGTGGTTGGAAGATGAAGCTGGCTCTTGCCCGTGCCGTTTTCGAGGAGCCCGACATCCTGCTGCTGGACGAGCCCACCAACCACTTGGATGTCAAGAACGTCGCCTGGTTGGAGCAGTACCTTATCAACTCTCCTTGCACTTCCATCATTGTCTCCCACGACAGCAAGTTCCTGGACAACGTCATTCAGCACGTTATCCACTACGAGCGCTTCAAGCTCAAGCGCTACCGTGGTACTCTGAGCGAGTTCGTCAAGAAGGTCCCCTCTGCTCGCTCTTACTACGAGCTTGGTGCCTCTGAGATGGAGTTCAAGTTCCCCGAGCCCGGTTTCCTGGAGGGTGTCAAGACCAAGGCCAAGGCCATCGTCCGTGTCACCAACATGTCCTTCCAGTACCCTGGCACTCCCAAGCCTCAGATCGAGAACATCACCTTCCAGTGCTCTCTCGGTTCCCGTATTGCCGTCATTGGTCCCAACGGTGCCGGAAAGTCCACCCTGGTCAACGTCCTGACCGGTGAGCTTATCCCCACTTCCGGTGAGGTCTACCACCACGAGAACATCCGTATCGCCTACATCAAGCAGCACGCTTTCGCCCACATCGATAACCACCTCGACAAGACTCCCTCCGAGTACATCCAGTGGCGTTTCCAGACCGGTGAGGACCGTGAGACCATGGACCGCGCCAACAAGCAGGTCACCGAGGATGACGAGAAGGCAATGGACAAGATCTACAACATCGAGGGTACTCCCCGCCGTGTCATCGGTATCCACTCCCGTCGCAAGTTCAAGAACTCCTACGAGTACGAGTGTTCGTTTGCCCTGGGTGAGAACATCGGCATGAAGAGTGAGAAGTGGACTCCCATGATGACTGCGGACAACGCCTGGATTCCCCGTAACGAGATCATCCAGACCCATTCCAAGATGGTTGCCGAGGTCGACCAGAAGGAGGCCCTTGCCAGCGGTCAGTTCCGTCCCCTGGTTCGCCGCGAGATTGAACAGCACTGCGCCAACTTCGGTCTCGATGCTGAGCTTGTCTCTCACTCCCGCATGCGCGGTCTGTCCGGTGGTCAGCGTGTCAAGGTCGTCCTCGCCGCCTGCTCTTGGCAGCGTCCTCACTTGATCGTCTTGGACGAGCCCACCAACTACCTTGACCGTGACTCTCTGGGTGCCCTTTCCAAGGCTATCAAGGCCTTTGAGGGTGGTGTCATCATCATTACCCACTCCAAGGAATTCACTGAGAACCTCACCGAGGAAGTCTGGGCCGTCATGGACGGTAAGATGACCCCCTCCGGTCACAACTGGGTTCAGGGACAGGGATCTGGTCCTCGTCTCACTGAAAAAGAAGGCGATGGAGAGGTTAAACGGGATGCCTTAGGCAACGTTATTGAAGAACAGAAAAAGCAGAAGAAGCTCAGCTCTGCTGAACTCCGAAAGAAGAAGAAGGAGCGTATGGCCCGTCGCAAGAAGGGCGAGGAGGTGTTCTCTGACGAGGAATTCTAAGGGCATGCTGGAAAATGAATTTGCAGCACGATTAACGGAGTTATGGCTATGTCTTGACGTTTTCTTTTTTTGAAGCTTTAGATAGAATAGTTCACGATAGCGGTAACTATCGGCAGAATAAAATCACGTGAATATTTCTCTACACTCTTTGCTTATTCATCGCCTGATATCCCTAGGCGTGTGTAACAGCCCACAGCTATTCCAAGGCTATCTCGAGGCCGACCCATGTACTCGAGGATTGTAGGGACATAATATATTACGACTTAACACGTCTTCATTCTCTTAACGGGAGCCTTCTTTCACCTGCCAATACCCAGCCAGTCATACGTTTGTATTCCGACAACGACACCTTAGTAATAACTATCTTTGAAATCCGAAGACGGTAACTTTACAGCCTCTATTCTCTACCACGTGGACGTCCGCTGTACAGAACCTAATTTCAAGATCAGTAACAGAGCCGCTGCGTCTGCTCATTGGAGCCTTGTTGGCGTTAGTGTCAAAATCGGCCAGCCTGGACGCCTTGCTTCTAGCAAGGTACTCTCTGTATATGCCCTCTTCTACATCGTGGCCTTTTTCTTATTTTCGGTATCTAGCAGTCTTTCAGAATACGCCTCGTTCATATCACTGTCTGCTTCCGACGAGTTTATTCTCCAACTGTCCTCGTCTCTTGGTAGCGCAAGAAAGAGAACAGAGCCTGGCTGCCCAGTTGAGTGGTCTTGTCATTTTTCATATGCTCTGTACGGCTGTGGTGGATTCGAGTCTCTCGTACGGGGCGGAGTGATATCACAGTAGTGGATAGAAAGAACGAAAGTCGGAACTCCCTTGCTACCTCTAATGAGGAAGAAAAGAGGAATAACCAAAGAGAGGCGAAGAAGTGACAAAGACTACTACTTCTCGTAGGTTCCCACCACATATCGCTGTCTCTCTGTATTCGCGCTGAAGTATGTTTCTCCTTACTATTTCAGAGAAGAAGTACATAGTCTCAACTAGAGCAAACTCTTTTATAGTAGGAAAACATCCAAGAGGATGTTCTACGTAGGTTTAAAATCGCAGAAGGCAATATAAAAGATTTCTATTACACTACGGCGCAAGAGGAGAGACTTACTAGTTTTTTATACCAAAATCTATAGGCACTTCAGCTTTCCCACCACCTTTAGTTTCCAAGTTAAGCCCAAATTATCCAAGTGTTCCCCAGAATCTATACCGCGGGAACAACCTGAACTCTTATTTCCAGCAAGTGCAACCCTCTTCCGTGAGTGTATCGCATCGGTGATTAATCCCACAAAACGCTTGTGAGGCATGAAGGGCCTAAAAAAGTCACTAAATGCTAGAGGAGGGCTCACGGTGGGCACTCTAACAAAATGGTACTCAAAAGCCAAGCTCGGTGAAAAGCCGATTTCGCATCCAAAATAGCCGAAGGCAACATCTATAGCTTTACACAGTTGAGCTACATAAGACATCAATCTGGTGATCTATTCCTCTACTGCTAAAAAGATACTGTGTCATGCATCGAGTGGTACTGCACCACATATTGGAATCGAATATAGAGAGATCAAGGCTAGTTCGATGAGGGATTGGCATTTCACTAACCTTGAACCTTCATTTGAGTTTCACATGACACGGTATCTTTTTAGCAGTAGAGGAATAGATCACCAGATTGATGTCTTATGTAGCTCAACTGTGTAAAGCTATAGATGTTGCCTTCGGCTATTTTGGATGCGAAATCGGCTTCTCACATAACTCGTCTGTGCTAATAGATATATCTGCAATTGCCATTAACACCAGCTAGAGATGTCACAGCTCTACACGGATAAGATATCAATTAAACTTGTTGTAAGACGAAAGTTGGTATTGATAACCTCGGGAGTCTGGAGCTTGCGGCAATCTTACGAAACCAACCCAAGCGTCTTTAGTTTCCGCTATGCGGTCTTCGAAACATACTAGCTTCTTAACTGATATATTGGCTTCAGCTCAAACTGAACACACGCTACCGTACGGCATACTATATTGTTGATGAGAAAACTGCAAGATGTAATTTCGCGGAACAAGCCCCTTAATCCATAACCCCAATTACATCTTTGGTAACTCCACTCCCATAACGCTGAATAAACCTTGAACCAGTAGTAGAAGAGACAAAAAACAAAACATACAACAGCAGGGATTCGCTGGTGGTCACCCACCCAACTACTAACCTGCCGGCGTGTGGCTTAAGTACAGCTGAGCGGACGGGAAGCCCTGTTTTCCACACCCTGTGGTCGTATGTGATGGTGTTTTCTACTTATTGACTGATGAATACAAGCCTAGAGATAATAAGAGAAACTTGTGCTGCCCATAGAAAAGCGTCATGCAGTTCTCCAGCTTTAATCGAGCATCGAAGTGACCAGCATTTAGAACAGTGCCGGATCATACAAACTCTAGAATGGGCGTTGTATGTGGACTTTGAGAAGCGTTTGTGGCATCTTGAGCAACGAGCCATAGCGCAGACTAAAACGTGCTCGGCCTTGTTTGCCTTTGGTATATGACGGTGGCAAGCTGTGCATACCCACATGTCACAGCTGACCATATGTACTTTTAACTCTTCTCTTGATGATTGATATTTGTTGCATCTAGAGCAATGAATTTGTCTCTGTCGTACTGGACAAGGACGGCTAACTGAACTGGGACGACAATTACAATGCGCGAGATGACGTTGACGATCTGAAAGATTATCTGTAATTTTTTCTTGGCAATAATGGCACTGGGCTCGAGGGCTTTTATAGTTAGGATCTTTGAAATAATCGAAATGCTCGGCGTACATCTTGTCCTGGCGTGGCATAGTTGGAACTAGTACTTTGGCCCAAGTCAAGTTGTAGCTGGGTTCCGGGGTCAAGGGTGAACGTGTATAGAGATGAGAAAATGGTTCATATGTGATGAATAGATTATTGTGGTAGTTAATTTAGAAATGCAAGTTCAAGCCTACATTCACAGTATTTGTGTAAAAGATTTGTAAAGGTGAAAAAAAGTCGTTGACGTGGGGATAATGCGTTGATATGTCATCGACTTTTGTATGCAAAATCGGACTGACACGAACACTTTCCAGCAAATCTAGGCAAATGGCAATTCCATCTTCGTCGTATTTTGGGCTGACTGTCTGTGAGTTTCATACTTGTATTTAGACTAATGTTCTAGAGTAGGTACAGGATTCACAATCTGGTTCGACCCAGCCACTCCTCATGTAACTTCGCCTGCTTCTGGTGTAGCTTTATCAGCTTTTTCCTTGCACTCTTTGTAATCTCATTCCCACTAGCATCTCTCGTCGGAATTCCAAGCTCATCCCACTCCGAATACAACGCTTTGTCTCTGAATAAATCTCCCGGTTTAATTTTTGCCTGCTCATCTCGGGCCAGTTGCTTTTCGATATTTTCGGCTTTCTGCTTTGCCTTTACTGAGGCAGCAGCAAGGGCAGTAGCCTTTCTCTCCGCCAGCGCTCTTCGAAGTGATGCGTCGAGCGGCCGAACAAGGGCTGGCAAATCTTCGCGGTCCTCAAGGTAGATGTCGAGGGAGAAGAGTTGTATGTCGCGGAAATCATCGCAGAGCTTAAGAATCTCCTTTTTAGACGCATTCTCAGAAACCAGGTGCTGCATGCTCGTGCGGAACTCAGTAGCTGCAGTGTAATACGGGCTAGTGATTTCATCTGCTTTTGGCTGGAATTGGTACTTTTCTATCAGCTTCCCCAGGGCGTTGTGGTCAATCTCTTCTCCTGCGGATAGGACGTGCTGTCTGACATCGTCCCGAAGTTTGGCGGCAGCGTAGATTGGTTCTTGTGCAGTTAATGGTATTTCGACGCCATGCCAAACGAGGATTTGAGGATCGAATGGTCCTTGCAATTGTTTACCTTTACCCTGTCCAAGCACAGCCTCTTCACCCTCTGGATTAAGACCGAAAATAGTGACAATATATGTGAGCCACTTTGAAGCAACCAAAAGATCTGTATCAGATAGGCTTGTCACGTTGTAGCAATCGCTGACTAATTCTGACATGAGCTTCATGGCTGTCGGAGTATCAAATGAATCGCAAAGTGCCTCATATAGCCCATTCTTTGCCCTGTCTAGGGATGCAAATGACTTGTCCTGGGTAACGTCTGATTCTGCTGTGGCAATTTGTGGAGATCTGGCACAATCGAGAGCTTGGCGGAAAAAATTGTTCATCTTTGATTCCCAGGCCACTGCTGTCTTGAACATCTCATCCGTTATTTCAATCTGGTCATGCCATGCGCCAAGCAAGAAACATATTCGCAATAGCCGAGGAGTCCAGTCCGGGCGCTGGAATAGGTCCCTTAGAGTAATGAAATTCTTGAGGCTCTTGCTCATCTTCAGGCCCTGGATCCCGAGATGTCCTGTATGAAGAAAATGATTAACCCAAGGCGCTGGTTTCTCCGCAGTGGACCAATATGCTGTCGATTGTGCGAGCTAAATGGTTATATCAGCGACTGCCTTCCGAGTTCGCAAGTAGGTAATACAGACCTCGTTGTCATGGTGTGGGAACCGCAAATCTTCGCCTCCCGAATGAATATCAATCTCAGACCCCAGTACTTCCGATGCCATTACCGAGCACTCTAGATGCCAGCTGTAATAGCGTGTTAGTAAAGTTATCAAAATTTGCCAAGCGCAACTTCTTACCCTGGCCTCCCTCCAACCTTACTCCACGGAGTCGGCCACGCAGGTTCCCCCGGCCGACTACCTTTCCAGAGAGCAAAGTCAACGTCGTTACGCTTAACAGCCGACTTATTCGCAAGAGAACCTTCTCCATCCGCCCGAAGTGCTGAGTTATTCCGGTTTCCTGGTTCCAGACGCGGGTATGGATGCCCTGCTTCTTCGAAGGCAGCGATATCGAAGTACACCGAACCATCGGCAGTCGTATATGCGAAGCCTTTAGTAATGATACGTTCGACAAATTTTATCATTTGAGGGATGAACTCAGTAGCGCGAGTTATAACATCAGGATCGAGCACGTTCAAGGCACGCATGTCGTCAAAGTAGAGCTTCTCGTACTTTTGCGCGATACTTGTGAAGATACCATGGTCTTGGGAGTCGATGGTAGTGCCGTGGAGAAAGTCAAGATATGGGTGGAGAACATCTTTCGCCTTGAGGAGGAAATCGGACAAAGCGGTGCCGTCCGATACACTTTCCAAAGCTACCAGAGCATCGATGGCAGATTGGCAATTCTTCATGTGCATTTCGAGCTTGGCGGTCTGGTCGGTTTGCTCGCCGTTGGCGACATGGTACAACCTTTTGGCTTCCACCGAGTACGCTTCCAGTGCTATGTCCGAAGGCAACAGTGGTAGGTATGTCGATATGTAGTGCTTGATCGCAGCCCTTCCTATCGAAATCGCCTCTGTTACAGCCTTGGTCTTCTCCATACTCTCCAGTTCCTTTTGTAGCCTTGTCCCCAAATATTGATATCTCGATCGTAGGATGATTTTATCGTCAATATCGGTCACGTTCATCACGAACCGCACCGAGAATCCGAAATAATCGCGCATTATACGGCGGAGAATGTCGATCGATATCGCGCTTCTGCAATGACCAAGGTGGGCCTCATCGTATACCGTCGGTCCACAAGTGTACCAAGTCACGGTTTTGCCATTTGGATCGGATGTTGAGAATGTAGTCTTCTCTTTGACCAGGCTGTCGAAGACACGAAGGGTTGGTGCCATCGTGGCGCAAACTACTGTATCGATTAGTCGTGGTCTCGCGTGGGAAGAAAAAAAAAAACCGATTCACTGACATCGAAAGTTATGAAATGTGCTTGTTTTGAGATTTCTTCTGGCCACTGAGCCCAAAGTGCTAAGAGTCATTCTTTATTTTGAGATGAGTCATCCTTCACTCTTGATGTGCGGCATTCAAAGGTTATTGGATATATCACGTGACCATATCTTTCTGTTGGAACTAAGTCTTGGCATTCCCACATGCGGATTAGTTCCTCGAACATAGCAAATAGCTTCACAAGCTTGATATGGAGAATTTTCTACAGGAATCTGTAACAAAGGTATAGAATAGCGTGGTATTAGTCTAGGTGTAGCAAGACTAATCGCTGCAGAGCCATCCTTCCAGCGAGGGTGCGCTTAAGAAGTCGCACGGGCGCAGGTATCACGTGACCTTGGGGGGATACCCTGCGCTATCCCTAATGTAGTTCTATATACAGTGTGCCCAGAGGTGCGCCTTACAGAATCGATGCCTAGTTAAGCATTACAAATCGACCTTTATTTGCGCATAACGAGAATATTCGATTTACATTATCTGTCGCTCGTTGATGATATTATTTGTATGAGATTTTGTGTATAAATAGGACCCAAAACCCCCAAGCAGCGATGTTTGGAGGAGGGGTCAGCAGAGTCCTGAACCTGAAGGAAGCGGTGAAAGGCTTACTGACTAGCTAGGGGGCCGAGCCGACTCACATACTATCATCGATCACGTGACTCCTAGTGGTCAGGGGTGTCCAACAGAACCGGCTTATATAGAGCAGCTGGGTGATTATTGAAGTTCTCTTAGATGCGCCCCCGTCTAATATTACTCTTCCAATTCCGATATTAGGACCACTAAACATATTCTATTCAATATGGAGCATGAATCCCCTCTCCCTGCTTACGTTCTGGGCGCGGCATGTGTAACTCTCGGTCTTCACTGTCTCATATTACCTACGGCTGAATACAGTCGCTTCGGCCTTCCGCTTGAATCACTCCCGCAGACTGACATAAGCGACAAGAGATATCGTCATCTATGCTCCAGTGAATTACGTGCTGCATCCCCACTTGTATACTTGAAAGGTATACGCGAGATCACATATGGCTTAGCACTGGTCGCCCTCCAATATCATGGGAACAGCGCAGGGGTCACTATTATATCTGCAATACTTTCGCTTGCCGGCCTTGGGGATGGAATAGTTGTATGGCTGTATGGTGGCAGCGCGTTCCGAAACAAAGCATTTGGTCACTGGGCTGCTTTTGCTGGATTTGCTGCCTGGGCTGGATGGAGGGTCAGTCAGTCTTAGAGCCTTCATCCATAAGAGTACATCGGGTATATCTAGTCTATTAAGTTAGCCGTTTCACGGATGTTTGATTTCCTTATCTGTCCACCAATAGTTGGTTGCTTTTGGGGTAGGAAAATGTTCCTACCAGGGTGCTAAAGCTACAATAGTAACAATCTGTGCTAAGGAATGTATTGCTTCAGCTATTTCGCGCATGAATCGAATTTTTGTTTCGCCCGCCTTTTCTCATGCTTTGTTATAGGCTTGGTAGCAACGATGTAGCTCATGCATTTTCGACGAGACGACCGTTTGGTAGCCCTAGCAAAACTGAATCGGCGTCTGGACCAGACAAAGCTAGTATGTAGAGGACCGGTACATATTTGCGGTTGCGGCAGTGTCGAAAACCAATGAAACAGCAATTCAAGGAACCAGGAAACGCCGTGCCAATGAATCTGTCCGCTATGATACGTCGTTGCTAACAGAACTAAGAGAAAGTGTACAGTGGAATATTACAAGAAGAAAGCTGCTCTAAAGACGCAATTCCTCAACAATTCCGGTATGATTTTCCTTTCGTGTAAATACTAAAAAAGTGATAGATCATAGCGAAGGGGTTCCGTTAAGGGGAAGTGTTAAGACTTAGTTCATCTTTAGAAAGTGACATTTACTTACAGTGTTCAATCCTCCAATTACGGGCTCCTTTACTAGGTCCTATACGATTGCAATAGCCAGTTTCTAGTACCACTTTGCATAGCACCAGACCGCCTACCAAAATGCTCCGCCGCCTTCTTTCCACAAAGTAACGACTCCGAAACAGATCTACGGACTCGGAAATACCCTCTCCGTAGTAACTTTAAGAGCCATTCAATCCTCCCTTGGGAACGACGACCTTTCGACGCCATGCAACAATGAGTCTCTTCCGTCAAAATCGCATTCCCGGTGCTTATCGAAATTTCATGGGCATCTGCAGGTATCCTTTACGGACTTTCAAGATGCGATCAACGCCAAACGTCTCTTTGGAGAGCACTGGAGGATGGATCAGGTGATCCCTGAATTCCCGTTCGTTAGGTCGACTACTGATACTGGTAGAGGTGCCAATCGATGTGGATGACTTGTACCAGTATGAACGCTAGGAGGGGAGAGTCTGAAAAGCTCGCGATGCGCTACCGCAAATTCAATTTGCAAGCCCTTCTGGATACTTCTGTCAAAACTGCGCGCAATGATGGAATAAGTTGTATGTTGTTATTTACTGCAAAGTGTCTCACTAAACGTCAAGACAGGTGTGAAGCTACTTAATGTGTGGAAGGGCAATTTAATAAAGCATTTCTCCTGACCATGAGCGATGGCCTGGAGGTCGTCGCTCGATTGCCCAACCCAAACGCTGGACCAGCTTTCTACACACTTGCATCACAAGTCGCGACACGCCACTTCGTATGTTGAAGCATTTTCACCGTGGTTTCTAAGCAGGGGCTAACGCAAGTCAAAGTTGCGCGACAAACTGGGCATACCTATTCCTCGCATCTATGGTTGGTCGGCCGAGGCATGTAATCCAGTAGGCGCTGAATATATTCTCGAAGAAAAGGCTACCGGTCAGCCTCTTGGGAATTTCTGGGCCAACCTCACTTTGGCTGCACATTTGGATGTCGTGAACCAGGTCGTGGAAATGGAAAAGAAAGAAAACTGCGTCTATTTCTTTCCTGAGACACGGTTGCATATACTACGAGACTGATCTTGAATCGAGATCCTTAGATTATGAGCCCCTTTGCTCACGACATGGTTTTTCGGAGTCGGCGACGAGTCAAAACGACCAACTGCCAGCGTTCGTAATCGGACCTTCAGCCAATCCAAATTTCTGGGAACGTGAAAAAGCAGCAATAGATTTGGACAGAGGCCCATGTACGTTCCCAAGATAAAACTATTCTCCCATCAGCTAATGCGAGCTTAGGGGAGAGTGTTGCCGATTACGCTGCGGCCCTTGGAAAGAACGAAATTAAATGGGCTACGTCTTATGCGAGGCAAAGAATCAATTTTTATCGGTCTATGGAGGCTCCAGAGACACCGAACGATTATATTGCCCTTATCAAGGACTTCTTGTCCCTTGGTCCATATTTGGCAGCCTCATCGAATATCGAGCAGCCCGACAGGATTTCTCATCCAGACCTGCACCTTGACAACATATTCATCGACCCATAGACCAACCGGATCACTTGCATAATAGACTGGCAACAGACTTCTGTTTGTCCGATGTCTCTGCAACGGCCTTGTCCGCAAATGCTTGAGCTGTCTGGCACACCGTATTCGGATCAAAGCAGGCGTGAGAGGAGGCTTTTAGGTCATTACTATAATACGGTCAAAGAAACGGACCCTCTCCGGTGGGAGATCCTCGCAGATCCACTCCTCGCGGTTAAGACAAATCCATTCAATTTGGTCCCTGGATGCTGGCATCGAGAAGACTTGTTCTCGCTACGTAATGCATTGATTACAGTCGCCGCCCGTTGGAGTGACATCGGATACAGTGGAATACCACGCCCTGTCCATTTTAGCGAAGAAGAGCTGGTACGACACCAAGATGAGATGGACCTTGTTGAGGGGATTTCAACAGTTCTGCACAAGCTTCAAGATACAGGGCTTATTCCATTGGGCGGTATAGTACGCCGGGAGTATTATGAGCGTGCCATGGAGTTGAATAATAGTTTTAAAGACGAGTTCATCAATTTGGCTGGGAATGAGCGCCAGCGGGAATTGCACGCGAAAGTATGGCCGTACCAATAAGAATGCGGGTTTATCTGCCTGGAGAACGGAGAGACCAAGTCTTATAGATTGGTGTCGTACCGCTTATCATCTCGAAAAAGAATAGACGGCGCAGAAGCCTTGTTTTCGGGGGCAAGAATATTCATGTTGACGGACGCGGATGCCCAGCTGGAATTGAGTAGTTTTCCGTCCCATGGAACCGACCGTGGATAATTGGTCATTCATACACAAGGAAACGGCTGCGGCTTGAATGATAGGGAAATTGCGATATTGATCATCGGTATGACCTTGAAGACGAGAGAAAAAGAAGGACGCTGGCAAAGAGTCCGCAATGGGTTCAACCGATTCCGAAACAAATCCCGAGAGCCTCTGAATTACACCCAAGCAGAACAGGTTCTTGCAACGAGAGGTATGTAGTCTACCACATACGCCCACCGATACTAATGTTGTAACCAGCAACGCTTAGCTTCCCATCTAGCGGCCCCGAGCCCCAATCAAACGAATGCTGTCACTAGAGAATCGGCCAATACTGGGCAGAAGGGGGCCTTGGCCACTCCTGATCTTAACAGTTCCGAACAGGACGTCACAGCCGAACAGTTATCTCTTCAAGATAGCATAGACAGTCTTGATGCGCCTTCAGACATCTGGAGTGCCGCATACCGTGAAGCACTTGAGAGTCTTGGGAAAGAGATAACATCTGCGCTAAGCGGAAAGAATGCCGAACAACTATTCAAAGAATTCGAAGAGATGGAACACAAAACAACTCATGAATCTGCCTTCTTGAGGGGTGTGTAGCGGCTATGCTCTTTGAGATTATCTCTCGACACCTTGAAGCTAGCCACACTGCCCTGATTGATGTGGCCTTTTTTTTTTTTTTTTTTTTTTTTTTTTTGGGGTGGGTTTT
>JAPVCB010000036.1:1401104-1428452 GCA_029606185.1 Paecilomyces formosus
TGAGTCATGATAGAAGACATAGTTATAGATTCCTCACTAGTTAGAGGTGCTTCTGGATTAGTCTATAGAAAGGTTCCTCCTCTTTGGGAAGTGTCAGCTCGCGCTCTCGGACTTTTGAAACTCTTATCAACCAGTTATGGCGGGCATCTTTTGAGACCTTGATAACACTGTTACGTCTTGGGGTATTATGCAGTGGAGATTGAATGTATTAAGAAGCTTGCAATTGATATGTACGGTATAATATGAAGCATTGGTAAGGAAGAGCTAGCCAATGGTAGTGGAGTTTCGTATTGTAGCCAATTTACAGTATCGTTTAATGACAATAATTTTGAGATTTGCGGAAATACACGTGGCGCTTTAGCGTCTTACCCTATACCTACAATCAGGCTAAGCTCTATCATTATTATAAGCACTAGAAAGAGGCTTCTGGTATTTATATTAGTCTGGAGGAACGGTTGTCAATCGATATCTTCTGCAGGAAGCTCGGACAGCGCTTCGAAGTCAAATTCTGACACGACACTTAGTTGAACCAATGACTGGGCATGATGTGAGCTCATGTCTAAAGACCGTTGAAAACTACTATTTTGTATGGTATGCGTTTGGAAGGCTAAGGGGGTCTGGCTTGTTTAGCTTGTTAAGATAAAGGTCTAGGCTACCGGGCATGACTCAGGTAACGCCTTCGTTGCTATCTTATCTATAGTATCTTCTATATCGATACAAAGATGGTGATTAGAAATACTGACAAATTCTGTTGGCATTTAGATTTTGAAGCTTCTCTCGCTTTCTTTCCTATCTCAAATTTGATTCTAATGGATAGACAGTACTTAAACCAGGCGTAATACGCAACTACCCCCTGAAACTAAGACTACCCGCCTCCCGCGTTATTGCCGAAATGTAGATTCAGCCAGTGAAAGATTGACAGGTCGCTAAGAACAGAAACGTACTTAAAGTAAAGAAGATCATTGCTGTTTCACTGCGGATATATTACCCGGGTGGATCAGAAATGTCAGATTTTTGTTTTGTTTTCCCGGCGCCCGCGGATGCTTATAGATACGACGGTCTGGACACGCTTACCATTTTTTAGATTAACAAAATTTGTAGACCCCAGTGGGCTATGTATGCACGAAAAGGGTTAAGGCTTACGGTGTTGCGTGTCTCTCTCGGCTACGGCGTCTTCAACAACCTAACGCAACTGTAAGACGGGGTTCACATTAAGGTACGTACTTCACTCGAGAGTACAAGGTATTCGCAGCATATCATCTGGGCCACGTACTCAGTCGTGTCGGGACCGGGAGTATTTCTTTATTTTTCTGACCCCACGTAGAGTTCCCGGAGAAGTAACGCGGAGCAGAATCCTTCGATATTTAGTTGCATGTGGCAACTATATTTCTACGCCGGTCCGCGGATAACGTAAGCAGGAGTACTCCGTACATGGCTGTGTCTATACTATGGATAACAGACGTAGTATGCGGACCCGCGTGGATCTTCTTATCACGAAGAACTGTAGTACCTACGGAGTAGAACAGCCACAGTGATGGACAGGCAATGCGTCGCATGGAACGCTGACAACGAAAGCCGGTCCTTACTCCTGTCCTGGACAGGACATACTTCAACACATTTGGCCTACAAATTATGGTAGATATTGGTAGCATCCGCTACGTTCGCTGCGCAAAAATCTAAAAGTCTAGAGAAAAACCGCGCCCGATCTCATCTAGCTCATTACTGTCTGACTTGAAGTCGTTGTTCTCCGCTAACATCGACAACATGTCTAAGTCCATCGAGCCATCCACCTTCAAAAACGGTTTCAAGCAGCGATCCGAAGGTGAACCTTGGGTATATCCAGTACCAGGAGAAAAAGAACCACCACCAGGACCGCATTATGTAACACCGCAGTCCGTTGATATTGTGACTGCGCCCGTCAACAACTACCTAGGGGATAGCAAGCTGCGATCCTGGCCTACTATCTTCAATGGCACGAATAGTCCTGATGGCATCCCAGATTGGTGGAATCCGCCAACTGAGGTGGATGTCTTGATCGTCGGTGGTAAGTAATATGGTGCATTATCGGAGACGCGACCTGTCGCGAACCGTGATATGGGATCAAAATTGAGCAGTAAAAGGGTATGTCACTGACGAGAATTATACTTCAGCCGGCCCAACTGGTCTAGAAACGGCGCTTAGCTTGATTCGACAAAATGTCAGCTTTCGCATCCTTGACAAGGGTGAGATGCCTCTACCGACGGGCCGTGCCGACGCTGTGTTGCCACGATACGTGGAGACATTGAACTCTTGGGGGATCTCGACAGACGTCAGTGAGGAGGGGCCAATCATAGAGCGGACATCTGTCTATCGAGATGGCAAGGTGCTATTCCACGGGCGAACACATCAGTCTGATTCGCGATTCCGTGGCTTGCACGTTATCACTCAGGGCCAGCTAGAGCGCATCTTTGTGCGAGACCTCCTTCGTCATCAAGTACTCGTTGAACGTTGTACGACCTTGAAGGAATATGAGATATCTGAAGCAGAAAACCCTGAACGACCCATCAAGGCTGTCATTCGCAACGATAAGACGGGACAGGAGGAGACCATTCGCGCAAAGTTCCTTGTCGGCAGCGATGGAGCGTCGAGCATGATCCGCAAAAAGCTCGAGATCCCATTCCACGGTGTAAGCACGGACATATACTGGGGCATTATGGATGGGAAGTACGAGTCTGATTACCCGCATGCTTGGATTTTTGGCTGCGTTCTCAGCACCGTGCACGGGTGCTGTATCATCATTCCACGGGAAGATGGACACATTAGACTGTATACACAGCTCAATATGTCCCTTATCGAGCGCGTCCGTCGTGAAAGGCAGGAACGAGACCCTAGCTTTAAGGAAGCTGGTGGAAAGGTTGATGTCCACTCCATAACGCCGGAAGAGGTACTGCAGCAAGCGAACCGGATATTTGCTCCTTATACTGTCAAGTTCGCCTCGCCGCTGACCTGGTACGCCATTTGGAAAGTCAGCGAAAGAGTTGCTGAATCTTTTTCCTCGGAAGACTTGAGAGTTCACTTGGCAGGCGATGCTGCGTAAGCCAGCTCTGACAACTCCCTTGCGACGTATTGGTGGCTAACCGAACTATAGGCATGTCCACAGTGTCTTTGGCGCATTTGGCCTCAATGCATCCATCTTGGATGCTGCCAACTTAGGCTGGAAGCTCGGGTTCTGTGCTCGCGGTCTGGCTCCCATCGAGACTCTACTCTCAACATATGATATGGAACGCAGGCTCCACGCTGCCAATGTCGTGGAGCTCTCGGGCAAGTACCTTCGATACTGCTGCAATTCTGACGAAACGGTACCACACACTCATGAGCTGGGTAAAGATCTTGGTGCCGAAGCGATCAAGCACGCAGTTCGGGGCGCGCCATATGGCCTCGCCAAGCCAGGAGAACCCCTCCCAGAAAACCTCTACTTAGCCGACTACTATTATAAGTATGGTGCTTTTATGCTTGGTCTAGACGTAGCATACGGCAAGTCGACTCTATTTCCGCCCCAAAAGGAAGGTCAAGCGCCAGTGGTTGTTGACAATGGTGTTCGCGCACCAAATCCACGGGTAAGTCTCAGTCCCGGAACCACTGGATATCTCTATGATGTGATGAAAGGCGCGGGGTACATCCATCTGGTGGTTTTCGCTTCTTCTATCGAGGGACAGGTGAAGCACAATGTGCAGCAGTTTGTTAAGTCTTTGTGTGACCCTGCTGGCTTCTACCATCGCTATGGGGGCCGGAAGTTGTTCAACATCGTCGTGGTGACGAAGAGACTGCCTTTTGAGCTCGATACCGTCATGGCAGAGCCAGAGCTTCAGGTTCTGAGAGCGAAGGCCACGGTTGTATTTGATGATCAAGCTCCGGATGAGGACGGTCATACTATGTGGGGAGTTGATCATGGTACGGGTGCAGTTGTTGCTGTCCGTCCTGATCTTTGGGTTGGAAAGAGCGTACGACCCGATCAAGTTGATGAGCTGGATAGCTATTTCTCTGGATTTTTGATCCCGCAGGTAAAGACGCCCCCGGTAAAGAAGCAGGTCAATGGAGAGGTCAATGGAGAGGTGAATGGAGAGGTGAATGGGCAGGTCAATGGGCAGGTCAATGGGCATTCTCACGCATAGTAGATACTCTGTGGTCAGTCGATATCAGGAAACGGGATTTTTTTTCTTTGAGATATAACCGCGCAAGGATAGACAAATTTATATACAATACAAGTGCGCATTTTGAGTCGAATTGTAGTACAGGTTAGTCTCCTCCCAGCATTAAGCATAGACGCAGGGAATTGGAATCAAACGAAAAAGGAGAACAGATATTTCCCCCTTGAACATTCTGCCCATAGGCCGTGTCACCGCCTTACACACCGCCTATCAACCAACCTCGACCAACCTTCAATTCAACTCTTGTATCATCCACTCCTTCACCACACAGCACGTCTCACTCCCAGACTCTGCGCTATAAAGGAAGCAAGAAAAGAAACTAGTTGGCGAAAGAACTATTATTACACAAGACAAATATTATAGTATATGAATGCTACATACCTAATATTGCAGGAACACCCTTTCATGAACTCATATTGACTACTCTATTCAATCCCTTTGGACAGTACTTATCAAAAAACAGAATCCTAACGCCATCCTCTAATAACCATCAAGCCTCATAAAAGAAAAGTTCTCTTGCTCACGCTGCTTCAGCCTTCACATGCTTAGATTTAGCCACAACATCCCCTGCCAGCGCTGCTAAGGATACGCTCTGGAGAATATTGAAGATTGAAACTTCGGCGGCAGCCTGCAGCGTGAGCATGTTCCTGAGTTCCACTGCGACAAGCGAGTCGACTCCATACTGGGAAGGCGGTTTTGTCAGGTCAATATCGCTGGCGGGAATCATGAAGACTTCCGCGAGCTTATTGGCGATGGCCTCGCCTACCAAGCCCGTCGCCTCGTCGGGCGAGCCGGCCTCCTTCAGTTGCGTTGAAAGCGATTTCACACTTCCATCTGACTCAGCCTCAAGGGCCTGGCTTCGAGCGGCAACTGATTGACGGTACCTCAGAGGTTGGAACCGTGCGTCGCGGCCCATCACAGCGTCCCATTGTGGCCCCGGGCCTGTATTCAGACCGACAATGATCTGGGATTGATCAAGAGGATACAGAACAGCAGCCGCGAACGCTTGCAAGACGTCCTCTTCAGACAATATTATTGTCTGGCCTGCTCTTCGCCAGCTGTCCAATACGGCGCGTGACTCGGATATAGATGCATACCCGACATCCTTCACTATACCCAAATCGAGTGAGACGGCTGGCAGTCTCATTGATCGTCGCCTGTGGGCGAGAGCATCTTGATATGAACAACCAGCGGCATAGTTTGCCTGACTGGCAATTCCAAGAATGCCTGATACTGACGAGAGCATAACGTAGAAGTCGAGCGAGTCTGGTTGTGAAAAGTATGAATGCAAATTCCAGGTGGCCGCAACCTTGGGACGGATAGACGTCTGCCAGTCCTCAAGGGTCATCTGTTCAAAGATTGAGTCCTGCAGAGCCATTGCGCTGTTCACAACTCCACGAATCGGTGGTAGCTTCTCGTCATTTTCGCAGACACGCAGTGCCCTTGCAAGGTCGTCCTTATCTGCGACATCACAGCTGATGGCCACCACACGGCAGCCAACCTCGCGCAAGCCAGCCACCAGCGATCCCGACCTTTCGGCATTTCCGGCACTGCGGGAGAGGACAATGATATTCTGGGCGCCATGGGCAGCCATCCAGTGTGCAATTGATCGTCCGATACCACCCATACCGCCAACCAGCACGTATGATGCATCCTGCTTTAGCTTTGGTATCGGTGCACGTGGGACGACTCTGACCTGTTCATCAGGCTCGACCGACAACACGACCTTTCCAATGTGTTTACCGGCCTGCATGCTGCGGAAAGCTTGCGCAATCTGTCCTACGGGGTAGACAGTAATAGGTCGAACAGGTCTGATGATGCCTTGCGCCGCAAGGCGAGCCACCTCGTTGAGGATACGCTCCGCCTCATCCACACGCTCCTGAAGAATTGCTATCAGGTCAAGTGATGTGAATGATGCCACCCGCGAAAAGGTGCCCATGTTAAGGAGACTGTTGTTTTCCACGTCCTGTTTACCGAGTTCAACAAAAGTCCCAAAGGCTGCCAAGACGTTGAAGCTTGCCTGAAGCAAAGCACCAGATAGCGAGTTGAGTACGACATCCACACCGCGTCCTCCTGTGGCGGCTAGGATTCCTTGTGCAAATGATACGTCCTCGCTGGAGAAGATGCGCTCGCTTGAAATGCCATATTCACGGGTAAGCAAGTCCCGTTCCTCCTGGGAGCCAACCGTAGCATATACTTCAGCGCCTAGGTAATCCTTAGCCAGCATGATAGCCGCCTGTCCCACATCTCCTGCTGCTGCGTGGATTAAGACGGACTGGCCATGGCGCACTCTTGCGACATCGACAAGGCCAACGTAAGCGGTGCTGAAGATGTACGGAAGCGATGCGGCCTCGTGGAATTCCATCTCTTCAGGGATGGGTGCGATATTCTGCCAACTTGTGCGAGCGTGACTGCCAAGGTGGCTCTGTAGCAGAGCCATGACCCTGTCACCTACAGCAAATCCTTGGTCAGCAGCCTCACTGCCAACGCGTGTGATAATGCCTGCACACTCGAATCCCATGGCGCGGTCGCGTAATTGACCCATTGCTACCGAGACGTCCCGAGAATTAAGCCCATATGCTCGTGGCTCAATTTCAACCATATCACCATCGGGGAAGTCCTCATATTCTTGGTCGACGTCGAATGCCAACGTATCCAACTGACCTGGGACACCAATTTCTAGGCGCAACGGAACATCGGCCTGGAGGAGAGGCATCTCGGGCAAGGAATCAGGTGCTGTCCAATCCGGAACCTCTGGAGAGAGCAATTTGTTTCGCTTTGGGTCTTTCACAAGACGCGGAACCAACAGCAGACCATCACGCAGTGCAAATTCATTCTCTTGCACTGTGGAAGACATATCTTCAGAAACAGCAGAGCCATATCTTAGTATGTGCACAATGGCTGGGACATCTGATTCGGACCATTTGGGCTGGTTGGGGTCCAAGTCCAGCGAGATGAAGCTGTGGCCTACAGACTCGCTACGTAGAACACGCAAAAAGCCAGAAACGAGAGCCATTTCTGGACTCTTGCACTCCACTGCGCCACCACGTGTTACCCACAGCAGGCTCTTGCAGTTGGTGATCATAGCCTTGATGCCTTGTAGAGCCCCTTCGTCGAGACTGTGCAGCAGGGGCTGATCTATCTCTCCCACGAATATGCACTCCCTGCCCTCAAATGATGATGCTGTTGCAGAGTCCACCATTTGAATTGCAGGAAGGTCTCCGCTGGTCACATCCGCTATGGACTTGCGCAAAGCTTCCAACCACACTGGTTCTGGCTGTCCCTTGCTGCTCACGACGATGACAACGTCATTTTTGGGCAGTTCTAATGATGGCGCAGGCACTGACGACACAATAGTGCTAACAGTGTGCATCTCCTCATCGAACTCATAATCACGGAGTTCAGCCTCAATGCCATTAAATCCTGCCCGCGTGAGGAACTCCTGCCATGTGGGAGCCGACAGATACGGGTCAGATTTGCGCTCAGCATCTTCACACATCCACCATGTGGGAAGAATGCCAAAGGCAAACTTCTGGTCAATCTGACCCTGTGTGGTTTCCACCAGTAAGAGAGAGGCACCGGGTTTGAGCAGACTGCGGATGTGAGCCATTGCATGATTAAGGCTCTTGGTTTCGTGGAGCGTTTGGACAGCAACCACGATATCATAGCTTTCCGGCCTGAATCCTTGCGCAGCTGGGTCCTGCTCGATGTCGAGCTCATCGAAGTACATGTCCAAGTACCTGCTCTGGGCTGAGAACTCTTCCTTAATAGCATCGAACGAAGAGGAGGACTTGTCAGTAAAGTGCCAGCTGTCGATGAACGGACCACCCTCATCGTCGGTCCCAAGCTTCTTCAGCGCGTTGCGTATGGCAGCCCCTGAACCCGTTCCGATCTGGAGTACACGGGCGCGAGGGTTCTTATGAACAATAGTAGCGAGTAGGGAGCTGAGATGAGCAAAGGCTGGATTCAGTCTCAATGCATTGGCTTGGTACCTGTCCAGCAGTTCCTTCGTCATGAGCTGGGACGGCTCTACCTCTCCTCTAAGTACGGGCCTACTTGTTGTTAGAATCTTGAATCTCGGGGGTTTTTACATTGAGAACTTACACAAGCATGGGACCAAGCCGGCATACCAGCTCACCCTCGACACTCTGCGAAGCGGCAAGGGTGATATTTCTGTCTCGGATTTGCTTCGAGTCATTTTCCCAGGTATCGCTGTTAGGGCCTAGACCCTTGCTAGCTGCCAGCTGGAGTGTTTCTTTTATCCAAGCATGATATTTGGCATGGTGTGGCGCGAGGTTAGTAACGTCCTGCTCGGTCAGGTTCTGGACTACATCATGACAGAAATAGACGGACACGCGTCTCAGGCGCATCAAGACATCTTTCTCATATTTGCTCATCTCACTTGCTGGACCAAGTTTCTCCTTGAGAGTCTGTACTGACCCAGATAATCCCAGCGACAGAGTGCCAGTCAAGTCCGGTGCCCACTTGATCTCTGTACACAGTTCTTCGGTCCAGGGTTCCACGGCTCGAGCTGTGGCACTGGGCCCTAGAGACTGGCACACAAGTTCCTGCATCTCTAACACTGATTCTTGGCCATCAATGAGCGATATGTCGGCCTGGAGCTTCTGTGCGTCAAAATGCGGCAACTTGACGTTGCAGGTGAATCGGTGACCGGCTACGGACGTCAAGGAGGACGAGATCCATAACTTCTGGATAGACCGTGGTACTCTGGGACCTTGGTCTCGGGCGCCTGCGCTGGGGAGGGCAACAATGGACGAAACGACGATGGAGTCCAGTGTAGCTGGATGGATCACATGCTTATCCAGGGGTGTACTGGCGTCAGGAACGTCAATAGTCGTCATACAGCGTCTGATGTCCTTTGTGCTGCCGTCTTGCAGTATGCTCGTAATGTTCCGGAATGAGGGACCGTGAGTAAGTCCAAGACTGCGCATATTGGCCCACATATCGTCCGGATCGATACGTCTGGTATAACCCGACCCTGAAACAAAATCATCTGTGACCTTGCTGGCTGGAGTGTCGAAACTGGCTTGGATGAACCCCCTGGCATGTTGCGTCCAGCGGCTGTCTGCTGTCACAGACGAGATCTCCCACCTTTTCCAGCCATGGCTACCGATCACCTTGTCACTGACAGATTGAAGAACCGTCTGCACTTCAATGCCATCGGCATTATCAGGCACCACGAGGGCTTGATGAATCTCCACATCAGACAGTGTGAAGCCAGACGGCGGCTGGCCCTTATCACTTTTCTCCGCAAGCTGCTTTATAGCCTCAATCGCAAGGCATATATAGCCGGCACCAGGATACAGGATACTTCCCTGGACGACGTGATCCCTCAGCCATGGACTATCGGAAACACGCAGTTGCTGTCTCCAGCAAGCCGCCTCGGGGTTTGAGCCTGGAACTGGGAATCCGAGAAGGTGGTGATACTCCTGATCTCTTGCGCGATAGGCCCGATTGTGGCGCGACTCTGTCCAGTGCCGTACACTGTGGTTCCAAGGGTAAGAGGGCAGATCGGTCAATACACATGGAGTCTGTGACAAGCCACTGCGAAGATGTGGGAGTTTTATTTGCTTCCCCCTGCGTAGCAGGTTGAGGGCCATAGTGAGCATGCAGTCGCGAGCATTTTCCTTGCGTACGAGGCATCCCATATAAGGTACGTTTATGCCTTCGAACTCTGGCAGGGAAAGAATCTCCTTGATAGGGCTACCAAGCGCCGTGTGAGGGCCTACCTCGAGAACAACATCAATGTTACCACCCGCCTCATTCATGTTTCCAAGAACCATGTCGGCGAATGCATTGACAAATTCCACCGGCTGCAGCAGGCTGCTGACCCAGTGCTCAGGATCGACGAGTTGTTTAGCGCGCGTAATGCGACCACCCGTGACCGGTGACGAGAAAATGATGTCGAGTTCCTTGTCCTCCATATCGCCTTCAGAGTGGAGAGCAACTCGTAAAGCCTGTCGGTAGCTTTCGGCAATGGGAATCATATGGTGTGAATGGTAGCCTGTTTCGACTTTGAGGCGGCGTGCAAATACACCTTCCTGAGTAGCCAAATCCAAGACCTTTTGTACGGCTGCTTCATCACCAGCGATCGTGACACTGCTGGGGCTGTTGATGCATGCAACAACAGCTTTTCCAGTTTCTTTCGTCACCTGGTCTAGATAGAGTCTGGCGGCGCGCTCTCCAACTCCAATAGCAGCCATGGCGCCTTTAGGACCCTTGGATTCCTGCGTCATTACTCCGGCCATGGCGGCTCGGTAATACCCAGCAGCCATTGCCTGGCGCAGATTCAATGCTCCTGCGGCATATGCAGCTCCAATCTCACCCGATGAATGACTGGTGACAGCGGTTGGTTTGATACCCCAAGATGAGAGCAGGCGCACCAGAGCTATCTGCACAGCAACGCAAATTGGGATGCTCAGTGCTGTGTGATTGACCCTCGTCGTTGCAGCATCCCGCATCAACTCTTCTGTCAGCGACCAGTTGGCTCCAAATTCCTCAAGGTAGCCCTCGGCTTCCAAGAGCGTTGATCGAAATAATGGGTATGCTTCTATCAGCTCACGCCCCATAGCATGCCACTGGGCGCCTTGGCCAGTGAATACCATACCTATGCGTGGCACTTTATCGCCTGGCAGGCGCACTGGCTTCAACTGGGGTGCATCTAGGCATTGGACGACCTGCTCAAGGATATCCTCATTATCTGACCACTGGACTGTGTGCGCCGCAACCCAGCCTGAGGGGAAGCGCGTACGGTGCATGCCAAGAGTCCAGGCTACATTTCGAATCAGACTTTCAGGGTCTTCGGCCACGGGAATACGTGCCTGCAGGTACTCTTTGATAGCAGAAGTCATGCGCTGACAGGCTTGCTCATCGCGGCCGTACATAACAAACACTTCGCTCTTTGGCCCTGCACCTTTACTTGCCTTGATTCTGGCGGGGCCATTAGGCATAAAGGCTCGCGCATCCTCCAGGATGACGTGACTGTTCGTTCCTCCGTAGCCAAAGTTGTTAATGGAGGCCCGACGCGTCTCTCCATCTGCGGCCGGCCAGGGCTCCAGCTTTGTTACGACTTTCATTCCCCACTCGTCGAGCTGTAGCTTTGGATTTGGCTTGTCAAAATTGACATTTGGAGGAATCTGGCCCTTCTCCATGGCCAGCACTACCTTGACAAGCGCGGCTATACCCGATGCAGCCTCTGTATGGCCAAGAGAAGTTTTGACTGAACCTATATGTAAGGGTCGGGACCGTCCTGTGTTTCGAGGCCCAAAGACAGCTTCAATGGAACGAGCCTCAATAGCGTCTCCAGTTGGTGTACCTAAACGGAAAAGACTTAGTCGGCATAATTTCAACAGAATCTTCAGGGGCGCCTTACCTGTACCATGCGCCTCAAAGTATTGTGTATCGTTGGGGTTGAGGCCAGCTCGGCGGTAGGTCTCATGCATGAGTTCGATTTGCGCAGCTTGCGATGGCGATGTAATAGTCTCGGATTTGCCGTCTTGATTCAGGGCCGATTCACGAATGATGGCTCTTATCGGGTCTCCCGCCGCGAGCGCATCACTAAGAGGTTCCTGTTAGAATCTCTGCTTTTCCCTGGAGCTATATTGACTGACCTAAGTCTCTTAATGATAACTGTTCCTACACCTTCGCCACGACCATAACCATTGGCGCGTGAATCAAAGGCGTAACACTTCCCGTCGGGGGAGAGCATGCTCAGTGAAGAGAACATCTTAAAGCAATCAGGTGCCAGGAGGAGATTACTTCCGCAAACGATAGACATGTTAGCTTCACCAGCACGCAGACCTAGTACGGCCTGGTGTAGCGACACAAGAGCGCCTGAACAGCCCGTGTCAATGGACATGCTCGGACCCTGAAGATCAAAGAAGTGGGATATTCGGTTGGACGCCATTGCGGAAAACGTCCCAATAAGTGTCGATCGTGACAGGTTGTCACCATCGCGCAGGATACCATCGTGGTAGTCGTGTGTAAAAACACTTGCGTATACCGATGTGTTTGAGCCGGCCGCTTGAGAAAGCGGGATACCAGCATTTTCAAGAGCCTCGTAGGTAGATTCGAGCTGGATCCGGAACTGCGGATCCATGGCCTATTTGTGCTCGACATTAGTATGGAAGTTTCTTTTCTCTCAAAGCCTTTGGTACCTATGAATAATATGACTTACTGAAGCAACCTCTGCAGGAAAGCCGAAAAAGGCAGCATCAAAGAGTCCAACATCTTCCTTGATGAAGTGTGCTCCCTTCACATTCGTCTGAGTTGGGGAAGTCGTTCATTAGCATTCGTTCAGAAACAATATATTTTCTAGCGACAACCCACCGTGCTTAGCTTCGCATTGTCGGGATGATATTGTCCCTTATGGCTGTACCGAGACTCTGGAACCTCGGACCAGGCACTTCGGCCCTCAACCATCATGTCCCATAGCTTCTCGGGACTGCTGCCGTCACCAGCGAACTTGCAACTCATGCCAATGATGGCAATGGGCTCGGTGGCCCATAGAGGGGTCTCGCCCATGCTTCCCATTGTGATGATTTAGGATCGTTGGTTGGCGAGAGAAAGAGGGAAACAAGAGTAGGTCAAATCGTGTATATGGCTGGAACTTGGGACAAAGGCGATGGGCAGTTCAGTTCTTCACAGCACCAATCTCAGCATTTATTCATTCGTTCAGATCGTTTTAATTTCAGAATCAAACACTCCAACCTGACACGATGGACCTTGGGCGCTTGAGCGTTCAATTCTGGAAATTGGTCGTTCTTCAATGGTTCAAACTGTGTAGAAAAGAAAAGCTACCCTCTGTGGTATTGGATATCTTATCTGGTCCAACCATACTTAACATTCAAAAATGCCTTATTATGCTAATACAGAAACCAGCGACTATCATCTCGTATCTATCCGCCATTCTAGAAAAGGAAATCATACTCCTGCTACCTCAAGTACAACCAGTTCATCTTGCCTCTAGCTGACGAATTCAACCATTATCTCGCGTAAGCGGGATCCTGCGCTACTCTGTCCCATTCAACAGGCAGTGATACTACGTTCACTCTCCAAAAGATTTGAATAATATAAGTACTCCGTTCGGACAACTGTCGCTTGGTCCGATAGGACGGAGTACCACTCGGGCCATACACGAGCTAGGTATCGGGCCCGGAGTAGTTGAGGTGATCCTTCCATGTAACTAACATCGAAACTAACGCAATCTGCCACGGCTGAGCCGCGAACACGAACCCCGTTATTGTATTGTGCCTATCAATATCCTAATAAAATTACAGATAAACAAATAATGGCTGAAAATAAGGACCTGATTTACATCGAGATTGCCAGTAATGGAATGGCGACTTTTGAAAATAGATAAGCAGGTTTTGCAAATTACATAGAATTGCATAAAATACAAGAAATTACGCTGTAAACTTTCTTTATTTCAGAATATTACTGCTTATTTTTTCAATATCTACAGCCATCCAGGTTTATACTACGGCTTTATGTGGAATTCGATTGAGGTATCAGGACGTAATTTAGGATACGGGACAAGGTTCGCCGCTCGTCCGTGATAGACGAGCTGACATGAGATTCGAGGCAAGTACTTGATGCTTACTATTTCAGGTTAGACCAAGCTGCAACAATATATTTATGAGCTGCCATAGATCACTATTGGAAAGAGCCAAGGTTATGTAGTGCTTCTGATCCTCCCTTTTTCCATTTTGATACCTCTTACTACTTTCATCATCCCCTCTCAGGCACTATGGCACGAACAACACCAGAGGCGCGAGAGCCCGTCATGGATGGGGCCAGCGAGCCATCCACGACCTTCATATTTGGCCCACATATTGGTACATTTACCAAACAGGCTATGGACAAATTGGTACGACCTATTTCGCAAGGCCCTCACCGGAAATGGATTCTAGAGGCAATCGGCGGGCTGCCCAGTTATTGGGAAGCCATGACAGACATGATGCCCGAAATCGGAGCCGCCATTCCAGGCCTCAAGCAACTAGAAGACTTCGACTCGTGGTTTCGACATGGGCAGACAAGCATGTCACAAACTACCCAGCTCACGAACATCATCATCACTCCCTTGGTAGTGCTAATACAGCTCACGCAGTATTGGCACTACCTTGAGCTCACACAAGATGGTTCCGGAGGAGACGTCCATGCCAACCTGGTTTCTCAACAGAAGCAATCAGGAAAAACCAAGAAGATCGAGTCCTTGGGATTCTGCGGAGGTATGCTGGGAGCCCTAGCTGTGGCCAGTGCGCATAACCGGCAAGAGTTGGAAAAGTACGGTTCGGTAGCGGTACGACTGGCGATGCTCTTAGGTGCGCTGGCCGACGCGCGTAACGTATGGGACAGTTCCAAGGGCAAAGGCAGGACTACATCACTTGCAGTTGCATGGATCAACCCCAAGCAAGGCGAAGATGTTTTGCGTATCATCGAGGCTCTTTCACCAGATGCGTACCTAGCTGTGTGGTTTGACGCCACGCGCGCCACGGTCATCACAACGGAGAGCTTGGCGCCGATACTATCAAAGCGGCTCAAGGCAGAAGCCGGGGCGATCGTACAGGAAATGGGAATGCGGGCACACATCCATAGCCCTGATCCGGCGTGGGAAATATATGCCGACATGATTGTTGAAATGTGCGAGTCTATGGATGGTCTGCAGTACGCTGACGCGGCCAAAATGGCCCTTCCAACATACAACAACCGAGCCGAAGGGAACACAGTTAAGGCCGGAATCTCTAATATCACTGAGATGGTTGTAAGGGGCATTTTAGTGCAACAGTGCAATTGGTTTGGAACATTTTCAGCTGTGACGAAAGACGAGCAGCCCTTCTTGGTTACTTTGGGCCTGCAGCGATGTGTACCGCCTAGTTTGATGCGGAGAGTGGGAAGTCGGCAGGTGTACTTCCCTGAGGATGCGGCAAGGCTTTCAGTGGCTGTTAAGCCTCAGATGCAGGCACAGGAGAAGCCTAAGACGCGGGCACAAGAGAAGCCTCAGATGCCATCTCAGCAACAACAGAAGCAGCAGCAGCAGCAGCGACGGCAGGTACCGTCCACTTCTGACCTGGCTACGACCCTCGACAACGATAAAGACTCCATCGCTGTCATCGGTATGTCTATCAAGACAGCAGGAGCCGATGATCTACTTGAATTCGCAGATATGCTCAAGACGGGTAAGAGTCAGCACGAGCTCATCACCAAAGACCGTCTACCGCACGATGCGCTGTTTCGTGAAAACTTCAATGACCAGCGCGACTGGTATGGTTGCTTTGTGCGCGACTCGGACGCTTTCGACCACAAGTTCTTCAAGCGCAGCCCGCGAGAATCGGCTGCCATGGATCCGCAAGGTCGTATTACTCTTCAGGCCGCTTACCAGGCCGTTGAGCAGTCCGGCTACTTTACAGCGCCCCATCAGGATAAGCACATAGGAGTCTACCACGGCGTGGCGGCTGTCGATTATGATCAGAATGCATTCAGCAATGACCCAAACGCTTTCACGGCCACCGGACAACTCAGAAGTTTCATCAGTGGAAGGCTGTCGCACTACTTTGGCTGGACCGGCCCCAGCATGACATTTGACACTGCCTGCTCTTCTTCGATGGTGGCTATCCATACGGCTTGTCGCAACTTGTTGTCTGGAGAATGTACCTCTGCTCTGGCAGGCGGCTCCAGCATAATAACCAGCATGCTTTGGCACCAGGACATGGCTGCCGGGAGCTTTCTCAGCCCGACAGGCCAGTGTAAGCCTTTTGATGACGATGCAGATGGCTACTGTCGAGCTGAGGGTTTTGGATTTGTCTTTTTGAAGAAACTGTCGGATGCAGTACGGGATGGCATTCCCGTATTGGCTACTATTCCTAGTTCGGCCGTTTATCAGAATCAGAACTCGACGCCCTTGTTTGTGCCTAATGCGCCGTCGCTATCACTTCTCTTCAAGGACGTGTTGCACAAGGCGGGCTTGACAGCGAAAGAAGTATCATTGGTCGAAGCACACGGCACGGTAAGTCTCTGAATTATTTCCATTTGTTCCCTGTTTAACCTCAGTGCTTAACACCTGGTACAGGGCACATCTGTAGGTGATCCGGCCGAATATGAGAGTATCCGCTCCGCTCTTGGAGGCCCTGCGTCCGGCCGTCAAAAGAGCCTACCCATTGGATCAGCCAAAGGATTCGTGGGCCACAGCGAAGGTGCATCCGGTGTCATTTCACTCGTCAAAGTCATTATGATGATGCAACAAGGATTCATTCCACCCCAGGCCAGCCATACAAAAATGAACCACAACATTGATGTACGGCCTGATGATATGATGGAGATTGTGACAAAGCTGCGGCCATGGGACGATGAGCACAAAGTCGCACTCATTAACAACTATGGTGCTTGCGGTAGCAATGCATCCATTATTGTCGCTCAACCTAGACGATCATTGAATAACCGGTCGAGAAGCAGCAACGAAAACTGCCAATACCCGTTTTGGATTCCAGGCCTTGATTCTCGAGCTATCAAAGCTTACAGCACCAAGCTGGCTTCGTACTTGTCTTCGTTACCGAAAAGCAACAACCTGCTAGCTGATATTTCCTTCAATATGAGCCGACAGTCCAACCGTCGTCTGCCGCAGGGTTACATCTTCACCTGTCGCTCTATTACCGAGCTTGAGGAGAAGCTGCTGAAGGGGGCCGATGAATCTGCTGACATCTCCCAAATCAAAGCTGAGAGGCCAGTTATCCTATGCTTCGGTGGCCAAGTCTCATTGTATGTTGGCCTGGACCGCAAGCTTTACGACAGTGTAGCTGTCTTCCGCAAGCACCTGGATCATGTCGATTCGGTAGCGACATCTCTCGGTGAACAGAGCATCTTCCCTGACATTTTCTCGCGCGAGCCTGTCCGAGACACCGCCAAGCTACAGACGATGCTGTTTGCAATGCAGTACGCCTGCGCAAAGAGCTGGGAGGACTGTGGCCTTGAGTCGAAGATTGCAGGCGTTGTCGGTCATTCCTTTGGTGAAATTACCGCTCTGTGTGTGGCTGGTGCTCTGGATCTCCAGGATACTGTCAAGCTTGTCGTGGCAAGAGCCAAGCTCGTGCGCGATTCGTGGGGACCCGAATCTGGAGCAATGATGGCTGTCGAGGCCGACGAGTCACTTGTCCATGAGCTTGTACGAGAGGCGAATTGCACCCCTGAGTCCGATGGCTCGGTTAGCATTGCGTGCTATAACGGTCCACGCAGCTTCACGCTGGCAGGAACGACAGCGGCATTGGACGCAACTCAACGAATCATACAGGACAAGTTCTCCAACATCAAGAGTAAACGACTCAGTGTGACCAACGCATTCCACTCTAAGCTCGTCGATAAAATTGTCAACGGGTTAGGGCAGATTGGAAAGGGGCTTAAATTTCACAAGCCGGCCATACCAATTGAACGCGCCACCGAAGAAGCGAGCAATGACGAGCTGGACTGGACATTTGTTCCCCAACACATGCGCCAGCCGGTCTTTTTCAATCATGCTGTGCACCGCCTGTCCAAGAAATATCCGCAGGCCATATTCCTTGAAGCTGGATCCAATTCAACCATCACCGTCATGGCAGCACGGGCGCTGGCTCCGACTACACAAGGCCAACATTTCCAAAGTCTTTCCGTGACAAACTGCGAGTCTGGCTTCGATGGCCTCACAAACGCCACGGTCTCGCTGTGGAAACAGGGCTTGCGTGTGTCCTTTTGGGCTCACGACCGAGTGCAAAGCCCCGAGTACTCGACGTTGATCTTGCCGCCGTACCAGTTCGACAAATCACCGGCGTCGCGTCACTGGCTTCCGATCAAGTCTCCGTCAGAAGAGATCAACAGGAGGGTCGCAAAAGCACTCCAGGAGCAAACTGGTGTATTACCGAAAGAGACTGAGAACAAGACGCAGGCATCCGGTGTGTGGGACTTTGTCGGTTATCAAGACAGCAGCAAAAAACATTCACGTTTCCGCATCAACCCGACGTCAGGCAGGTATATGGAACTGGCGTCGGCCCATGTTGTTGCGCACACAGCGCCCATCTGCCCGGCCACGCTCGAACTAGACATAATGATAGAGGCCTTGCTCAGCCTGCATCCGGAATGGAGGGAATCAGGCACCATGCAACCCGCGGTCCGTGACATGGTCAACCACTCGCCTATCTGCTTCGATCCGACCCGTGTCTTTTATATGGACCTCGTTGCGACGGATGCTGGTCAAGAATGGAATGCTTGCTTTTTCAGTGTGGAAAATGAATCCGGCAGACGGGAAACGCACGTGGATGCCTGTGTGCAAGTGCATTCGAGAGAAGACAGTCAATATCTAAAGCAATTTTCTCAGTTTTCCCGGCTTGTCAGTTACCATCGGACGCGGGAACTTCTCCAGTCCAGCGTGGACGATGAGGGGATTGAAATACTCCAAGGCCGCCAGGTATACCGGGCATTTGGCCACGTTGTGGACTATTCCGAGGTCTACCGCGGTGTACGCTACGTCGTGGGACGTGGTAATGAGTGTGCTGGTGTGGTGCAGCTAGACCGGAAACACCGTCGGAGCGATACATGGCTAGATGCGACACTCAGCGATGCTATTGCACAGATAGGTGGCATGTGGACGAACCTCATGAGTCCTGATATGGCAGCGGCTACCGACGACATTTACATCTCCAAGGGTGTTGAGTTGCTCATGCGGTCGCCGAGCCATGATACGGCTTCGCAGACTGCTACCGACTTGTGGCATGTGTATGCGCGCCATGCGCGACAGGGTGACAGGACCTACATTACGGACATGTTCATTTTTGATCCAAAGACTGGGGAGCTCTCCGGAGTCATGATGGGAGTGCAGTGGGGGCGCGTGGCTAAGGCGTCCATGAGCAGGATGCTGCAGATGCGGACGAGGGACGAGTCTGTTTTACGCCTAAAGCCCGCGCCGAAAGGCCTCTTGCCTCAACAAAAACCTGTTGCTCGCGGCGCTATCATTAACGCTGCGCCAGCAAAACCCGCCAAGGAAAAGTCAGAGTTGAAGAATAAGTCACACTCTGTCTCATTTTCGGTCCGTCGAGATATGACCGACGAAGTGCGCAGCTTGGTGGCCCGCCTCACAGGCATAGAGGCCAACGAGCTGGAGCTAGATGCCAATATTACCGAATATGGCATCGACTCACTCATGGGACTGGAACTTGGACGTGAGGGTAAGTGTGGCGAACAGATAGTTGTTGGGAAGAGCTAACATATTGCAATATAGTGGAGAGCATATTCAAGTGTACGCTAGATCAGACCCAGCAAATGGAAGCTACGACGCTGCGCAAGTTCGTTGCATGTGTCGAGGATGCGCTGTTTGGGCAAGATTCGTCTAACAGTATCAACGAATTTCCCATCGAGGCAAAACAAGTCAAGACACAAGTCAAGAAACAAGACAAGAAGCCATCAAAGTCTAAGCGCAGAGACCTGACGGAGGAGGTCTGTGATCTCGTTGCCACTGTTACGGGGCTGGACACCGAAGAGATGGGGCTGGACTCTGAAATCACAGAGTACGGCATCGATTCTCTTATGGGAATGGAGCTAGGCCGCGAGGCTGAGAGGAAATTTGCATGCACGTTGGATCAGACCGAGCATATGAGCGCCAATACTCTGCGCAAGTTCGTCCTGTGCGTCGAGAATGCCGTGTTTGGCGCGGAGGACGAGGCAGAGATGGAGGATCGCGAACAGTCTGGAGACGAGAGCTCCTCAGGAAGCTCCTCGGTTGTTGTGGTGCACGATGCGGACTTATCGGACAGCTGGTCAGAAACAAGTCCACTGACCACGATGTCTTCGACGCCACGGTCTGAGGTGAATCCAATGACGGCACAAGATAGCAAGCTGGTGTTATCAGCCTCGGATGTTCTTGCGTCGTTTGGCCAAGTCAAGATAGCCACGGACCAGGTGCTGGGTGATTATCATCTCGATCAGTTTGAGAGGGCCTTCCTGGCTGGCAGCAACCGCCTTTGTGCTGCACTCGTCGTGGACGCGTTCGAGGAGCTCGGCTGCTCTCTTCGCACAGCAGCAGCCGGCCAGATACTTAACCGTGTGCCATCTGCGCCTCAACATAGCCACCTCGTGCAATGGCTGTACAAGTTTTTGGAGAAAGATGCGCGCCTGGTCGATATTGATAGCACTACCGGACAGATTACGCGCAGTTGGCTTGCGGTACCATCTAAGACGAGTCAGGCGATACTGCAGGAGCTGCTTGTCCAGCATCCTAACTTTGCTGAGGCAAGTCGGCTCACCTATTATGCCGGCAAGGAGCTGGCTGGGGTGCTGAGTGGTAAACAGGACGGTACCAGCATCTTATTTAGCAGTCCTGATGGTTTGGAGCTTACAACGGCCCTTTATGCCAAGTATCCGTTCTTCCGCGCCGGCTATGACCAGATGGGTGAGGTTGTTAAGGGCATAGTGGAGCGACTCCCGGTCAGCCATAAGGAAGAGACACTCAAGGTGCTCGAGGTCGGAGCTAGTACCGGCGGATTGACACTCGTGATGGCATCTCTTTTGGCATCGCTTGGCATGAACGTCGAGTACACCTTTACCGATGCGTCTCCTCTCGTTGTGGCGGACGCCCGGCGCCGCTTGGGGAAGAAGTATCCCTTTATGCGTTTTGTTGTACACGATATGAAGAATGTCGATAACAAAGAGCTGTATGGACAACATATTGTCCTGGCTAATACTTCTTTTAGCAAGCCATCTTTGCCTAACGCACACAGTGTGCTGCGGTCTGACGGCTTCCTCGTGACTTTACAGATGACCAGAGTCTCGCCCTTCCTCTCTCTCATCTTTGGCCTGCTTGAGGGCGAGCTCCAGGGACAGTGGCAGACTGAAGGCATGGAAGCCACTGGAGATTGGGAACGCGAAATGCACAAGGCCGGCTTTGGCCATGTAGACTGGACTGACGGAAATACGCCCGCAAATGACTACCAGAAGGTCATATTGGCTATGGCTTCTGGCGAGCAGAGTCCACGGCTACCAAAGCCTGTTCAAACGCAGGAGACCAAGCCAAAGATTGACCATGGTCCGCGTACCGCTGAGGCAGAGAGACTGGTGCGTGAATATGCCAATGGTTGGGCCACGCCGAAACTACTTCGCTTCAAGGCAAAGAAACAAGGCAACAACAGAGCAGCCAACCGTGGCGCGGTCGTCCTCGTCACAGGCGCTACAGGAAGCTTGGGATCACACATTGTCCAGAAGCTGGCTGAGAATCCGACAGTTGCCCACGTTGTATGCGTCAACCGCGAGTCAATCAGCGTGCCAGTCACTCGACGACAGCAAGAGGCTTTTCAGCAAAGAGGCATCAAGATGCCGCCTGGAGCACGGACTAAACTGCGCATATTGGGAACCGACACAGCCAAGCAGCAACTCGGCCTGCCTCCCCACGAATATGCCTGGCTCGTGCAGAACACCACCCACATTATCCACAACGCTTGGCCCATGAGTTGGACACGCACTGTCGCCGCCTTTGCACCCCAGTTGCAGTCGATGAGGAACCTGCTGGACCTGGCACGCGATATAGTCATGTCGCCTGGACGTGACCATGTCCGCGTTGGTTTCCAGTTTGTCTCGTCGATCGGGGTTGTTGGTGTTCCTGGCGCGGAGAAGGAGGTCTGCGTGCCTGAGAGCCGCCTTCCCGTGTCGGCAACTGTGCCGATTGGATATGCCGAGGCCAAGTGGGTCTGTGAGGCTCTGCTGGACGAGACTCTCGGCAAATTCCCGGACTTCTTTCGTCCGCACGTAACCCGCCCCGGCCAGATCGCAGGCTCCTCGACAAGCGGCTACTGGAACAGCACAGAGCATCTGCCCTTCTTCATCAAGTCGGCGCAGTCCCTGCGCGCCTGGCCGGACCTGGATGGCGTCCTGCAGTGGGTGCCGGTCGACCTGAGCGCCGCTGTCATGGCCGACCTCGTCTTGAATCCAAACGCGTCGCACACGGTCTACCACGTCGACAACCCGGTCGGCCAGCCTTGGAAGGACATGAATCGAGTCCTCGCCCGTGGCCTGGGGATTCCTGAGTCAGGCTTTGTCCCTTTGAAAGAATGGGTCCGGCGTGTGAGAGCCTCGCCTCTGGTCCCTGAAACAGAGAACCCTGCCGCCAGACCGGGTATGCCAGACTGGCTGGAGACCAACTTTGAACGGATGGCCTGTGGAGGACTGATTTTAGACACCAAGCAAGCCAAGGAACACAGCAGTACTATGGCAAATGTTGTCGGCCCTGTTAATGAGGAGGTCGTGTCGAAGTTCTTGGAGTACTGGAAGAGTGTGGGCTTTTTACAATAAGACTGACGATTTTCAACTGTTTAATTCCGTATGACCGTATATATATAGACAACTGCAGGTCTCTTATAAATTTAAATGCCATTTCTGAGATGAAACACCATTCTTATAGCTGCTTTTCATTTTCTTTCTTAAAGCTACTCATCCTACGATTATATTTAGTCTGTTATTGATAATGTACATGGAACGATTAACTAGCTGTAGTTGCTTTAGGTAGCATTTATTTCTTGCTATAATACCACATATAGAGCCATAGTTGGACTATTCTAGACAAGAATAGATAAATAATTACATTCTCAAACTTTTTTACTGTCGAGGCGGAGATCGATTGTACAGTACAACGGGGGGCTGTCTAATATATATATATTAGAGAAACATTTGGATAGCGATTAAGTAGAATGTGATCGATAACAAGAAACAAGATTCATTTCATTAAGTATGCCGAGAATTTGAGAAGTTCTGCATATGTTCTGCATATATTTCTCCGAATGACTGCATATTGGACGGTGTCTAGGTACCTCTGAATAATTATATTAACTACAGCAGAGTGCTAATCTATGTTGCTAATCTATGCTCTATTGATATGAGGGGCATTCTTTTGATCCTGACGCATCACTGCTTCTAAATCTATGAAATCGACATGCTGAAAGGCCCATCACGGAGGGCCAGGGAGGAGAGGTAGTTCGAAATATCCAATTAAAAATGTAGATACCTGGTATCTAACCAAGCTTGACTTTTTTGCGATCCATGAAAACCGACAGCAAGAGACAAAAGCAGCCGGAAGCGATGGACGTTATGAAAACTCGGCTGATGGAGTGCACAATCGCCGCGAGGACTTCCTGTTGCTGATCATGATTGAGTGTGTCTAATAGACTGCTGCCCGCGCCTGAAATCAAACCCTGAATCTGGGTCTTGTCCAGAGAGGGAAATAGATCGCCAATTCGGTTTTCGGCCAAGTTCAGAAATATGGCATTTGCAATGGATAGTGCGATGGCGAGTCCTCCTCCTCGAGCACACATGATGAATCCCACAGCGCTCGAGATCTCTTTTGGTGGAGCAAGCCATTGTGCAACAGCAAATGGAGCATTGAGAAACATGCCGGTGCCGATCCCGTTGAGGACCATTGCTCCATAGATGAACCCATTCGAAGTAGATAGACTGAGAGTGTAGAGCATGCTGTTGGCGGCGATGACGAGGGCAGAACCGGTGACGTACCATGGCATGCTGTATCCCAAGCGTGCCATGAGATGGCCGTTCAACATGGTGAATACGGCCAGTGAGCCGATGAATGGCAATAAGCGGACACCTGCGAGGAGGGAATCGCTGTGTTGCACGAACTGGAAGTATAGCGGGATGAAATAGATCGTCACAAAAGATGATGTGCCTGCAGACGCTCCCACCAAGAACTGGATCAAAAGGCCTCTGTCCTTGAGAAAATGAACCGGAAACATCCGACTGTGCTGGTTTGACAAAACTTGATGAACGCCTAGAATGATGAACAGGACTCCCGAGACGCAGAATAGAGCTATTTCTCGGGCACTGTTCCATTCGAAAGTGGTGCCACCAAATGAAATGGCCATGAGTCCGGAAATATAGGCACCAATTACAAGAACGTTGCCTATCCAGTCAATCGCTTTCAAGCTTTCGAAAAACTTCACACCAGGTCGGAGATTGCGGGACGGGAGCAAGAAGAAGTATGCTGGAGAAAATGCACCTCCAATGCAAAGATTGATGTAAAACGCCCATCTCCAAGTTGCCGATGCATTGGAGGCAAACGCTCCTCCGATCACAGGTCCTAGGCTATATCAAATTTGCCAATGTCAGTAATAATATCCTATCTGCTCCCGTTTTCCAAGTCAGGGACGCCGCACTTACACTGTACCAAACCCGAATACCACGCCAATGATACCAATGTACTTCGGTCGCTCAAGAGGTGTAGTGAACAGGGATAGCATCATGAGCACTCCCAAGTACATTCCGCCCCCACCAAGGCCACCCAGAGCACGCCCGACAATGAGAGCGTTCATGTTTGGTGCCGCTCCGCATATGGTCGAACCGATCTCGAAAATTAACACCGCGAGTATATAGACCCATTTTGGATTGAATTGGCCGTATATGCGTCCCCTATGAATACCGATGGTTGATCAATGGAATTGAACTATACATGTACAAATTATTGCCAATACTTACCAGAGCAGATTAGTGCTTGCAGTTGCAAGAAGAAAGGACACCGATAGCCAAGGCAATTTATCAATTGAACCGAATTCGGCGATGATGTTTGGCTGGACATCAGCGACAATTGTCTGATCCAGAGCGAATAGGAATACGCTAGACAAGATCGCAGTCACTGCAACGCGTACGATCAGGAACTGTACCGAACTTGGGTGTATATAACTCCCACTGCTATTTGAACTTACCGGCAAACACCCACTTGATGCCATGTATATCTCGTGGAGGAGGAGGAGACGATTCCAGCGGCAACGATTCTATGCGATCCGACGACGATTCTACGGATTTGTCCGAAGTCGCTGCATTTTTAGGTGTATCATTGGGGATAACCTCTGGGTCTCTGGTCTGCAGTTCAAGGGAGGTAACACTGGTCTGCGACATGTTGTGGGATTAGACGAAGACAACGTTAACCGGAACGCGCTCTCAGAGAGGTTCGAGAGTGAGCAAAAGTCCTCTCTCCCTGTGAGTGTGGGAGTACAAATACTACTTACTTACTGGGGGCTGCCCGGTTACTGTGCCGCGCCGCAGTGAATATCACCGTCGAATGCGCATTGCATGCAGTTCCTTTGCTGGCCTGAACAGACCACTCAGATTCTGCCCTCGGGGTTAAGTCCAGCTAAGAGCGATTGCTCCGTTAACGAAACTCCGTCGATAACACGTTCAGAACATTCAAGCTAGTGGCGTTGCTAATGGAGCTGCCCGCATACTTGGTTGACGTGGGATCTGCGGACCCGCGTAAGCCTGTTGTTGCGGCCCAGGTTTATCACCCTACAACGTAAGCACTAGGAATGCCATGTTGTCTTAGCTCTGGTAAGGCTGATTTCATTGATCGAAGCTACTTTAAAGATAATGCCATCTGAGATGGAAACTCTACTTCAGTTCTAAGCTTTCTTTTCGTTCCGCTCAATCTCTAACATGCAACTTGCGGCATCCAAAACTGTTTCTTCGAGGCTTCGGAAATCCACCCCTAAGACGCTTTTTACTTTAGAATTATCAATGGAATACGCACCTGGCGGCAAGGAGTTTGTTCCAGGTTTGCCAGTTGGCGTGCGTTCGCTCAGTTCAGGAAATCGCGATCTGAGAATATCGCAGATCTCCTGGAAGCTAAATTGCCTGGCGCACACCACAAACCGTTGATTACCTGCCTCTGGAACAACCATGGCTCTGTATTGGGCCTCTGCGAGATCCTACGGAATGTCAGTGGTATCAAAGGAAGCGGCAAGCAGCACGACTTACTCGAACGTCAACGTATGTGTGTACAGGGATGTACGGCATAGCAGCGTCCTTTGTTGAGTTGAAGCAAAGCTTCCATAACCGAGCACTCGATTCGTTAAGATCCCCAATGCTTGTGATGGAGTGCCGCAGAGGACCAAATGTCGCAGGCGGACATAACGTCACTAAGTCAAACTGGGGCTGTTCTTCCTTCATAAACTTCCATGCTGTATAGATGCATCGTCTTAGTACCACGTCTAATAACAACGGGCCGGGCGATCAACGTACCTTCTCGTTCTGCAAATAGCTTACTGGCTCTGTAAGCCTTCGATGGATCTCCATGGACTGCCTCTTCCCACGTAACCGGATTCCAGTCTGTTTCCGTATAAAGCTTTGGTGGGTCTGACACAAGATTGTCGTAGTCGATCACGCTAGCACAGCTACCAGTCCAAATGACTCTCTTCACACTCGGTGCATTATCTTTCACGGCCTTGAGCAGGTTCAACGTCCCCTTCATAGCCGGCTCAAGAAACTGAAGATTACTTCCCACATTCTGGTATCCGAACGGAGATGCAGTATGATATACGATATCAAACGGGGGCGTTCCCTGTACCGCTGTGTTGTATGCTTCCGGTGCGACAATATCGGGGACGATGGTGATCGCTATCTGAGACTGTTGCGTAGCGAAATCCCTCAAGATCTTGTCGCCTTTTTCTTGGGTTCTCACCGCACAGCATACATTGTAGCCATGATCTAAAAGCCGAGCTAGGACATGAGATCCTATAAAGCCATTGCCTCCGGTGAGAAGGACACGACCGGCCATTCTGATCGTCGGGATGTGGGGGTTAATGGGTTCCTTCTAACGATATAAAAATGGAGAGATGGGGTAGAAGTTGGAGAGTGGGAAAAGATGATGTTTGTCTATGATGTAGTAAAGTCGGTTTGGTGTTCAACGGGCAAAAGATAATTTAATTCAGCGTTGGGCTCTATCCATCAATGTTATGATACAAGTGAAATGATGGTCTGGATGGAGAATAGATATACTCTGGTCCGGAACCGCCCCCACGTCTGTTCCATGGACCCGCCACACTATCACTTAAGTATTCTGTCTAATTACGGCACCGATGCAGCTAGTAGCAGGGTTTATGCATATGCGGTATCTAATTACGGAGTAGTCGGGGATAGCAATGCTTGGTCTCACCGATCAATCTTAGTCCCGCATAATTAAGGTGTTGAGGAAGAATATGTATCATTCATCGTTAGCTAACAACGAGTGAATGGCATCCGATAACAGAAGTTGAACCATTATTTAAGTAATATTTCAATATTTTCCTCCGTTGTACTCTCTGCATAACTTCCTACCGCGTGCTTTATCATACGAAGCGTGCTTTTTTTTTTTTTTTTT
>JAPVCB010000036.1:1428545-1479740 GCA_029606185.1 Paecilomyces formosus
AAATATATACGAGGCGTAGACAGCCATTTGAATATATATGCTGCCATAGCACTACTAGTGAAATGATGAAAACCTCCATTGTATGTTCTCAGCGCCACTCCTAGTCGTCCACTATTAAAATAAATACATCAGAATGAATGTCTTACATATCAATTTCCAGCTTGACCGAATCAAATTGCTAAATAAAATAATCCGACGACAAGAAATGCAGGTATGCTTCCACACGTCGCGGCCTACTGCCAGATCAGACTAGCTCATGTATAAGAACTAGGCGAAATTCTTTTTTTCATAGAAGTGGTGCGCCCACAAAATACTCTCGGTATATTAATGCCGTTGCATAACTGTTCACGGAGTCTCTGGAGGCGATAGGAGACCAGTAGGTGTATTTCTCGGAACAGGCATAGCGGAATGTTGCGAGGCACGTCGCTTTGGCCGACGAGTATTGCCTGCTTTCGGTATTCGAGAGCTGTGGCTGGCTCCTTTTCCATGTTCGAACCACGCAGCGAGGTCCACCTTCGGCTTGAGCTGATTGTCGGGCGTGTTCGTGGAAGACTTCGCTCTCTTCTTCGCCGGGTGATTTGTGGCTTCCTTTTCTGAAGCGATCTTGCGCTTCTTCTGAACAAGTGCCTTATCCAGAGGCATTCCCGGGAACTCTTCCTCCAACTCACGAGCTTTGCGTGCTGCCACTGCCAGTGGGTCTCCAGGGAACAGAACGACGGGGTTATCGGCCGCAAGACCGCCGTTCTTCTGTCTGACGAAGCCTTTTTGTTCTATTGTTCCATGAACAATTCCATAGTTTCCAGGCCGCGCACTCGGTGCGTTACCAGACTGCGACTCACAAACCCCCAATTCGTTGAACGACAATCGCTCGTATCTGCCGTTGTGCGGGTTATAAACAGATGGGTTCTTTCCATCCCCACGTCCTAGGAAGCGAGATCGGTTGTATTCCGGCTCGGACTCAAGGTCAAGGGACGACTTCCGTCCCTTAAAGTCCGCAGAAGATGCCTTTTTGGCCCGTTTATTTTTGTGGATGGAGTCGTATCCCTTATGGAACGGGGTCATGTCCCGCAGTCTGGCAGGATTATGGACCGATTTCTTGACTGGCTTCGCTGCAGGCTTGCGAGTCACGTATTTTCCCGTGCTTTGGTCGAAGATGGGAAGGCCTAGCGAGAAAGGCATCGCGCGTTCCTTTTCTTGAGCTTTGCTCTGTCCCATTTTGAAGACAGTGTATATTCTGGATAAATTGTTAGTGGTGAGACTAACTGGAGATGTTGAAGCATCTCGAAATCAAAGGAGTCAACGTTTTGTAGAAGATGGTTCAACGTGAGATTTGAGCAGGTAGAAAATGGTAGATATATGATATTTATCGCTAATAATGAGATGCAAATAGGTTCCTCGAGGTGGTAAATAGAAGAGCAATTCACTCACACTGTTATGATGGATATATTGTAGTGAATCGTGTACGTCAAAATATCATATATTAACCAGGCTATATGCACTGTGAATGATCTTCTCTCGTCTATATGAATGCAAAAGCTGTAGAAATCGAACGTAGAGTGGTATATGTTCTGTTTATCGGGGAAATGAAATGTATCTGGTAGATAGAAAGAGCAGAAAGATTTGAGAAGAAAAAAAAAATGGACTAAATCCGAAGACTAGAGAATCTGTAGGCTACATAGTTTACTACTTTTAATACTGGACAGAGAAGTTGGTATATACTGATATGAATCCATGGAAATTCAATATGCGGATCCGTATTAGGCATGGGCTTCTGGGAAATATATGCCTGGATATTTAGGCATCCATGCCAGATAATGTCCGGCAACTTTTCGCACACTCCTTCTGGTTTAGTGTTCACTGAGTGCCATAGAATTGAGGAGCCGCCTTTTTCACTTTATATTGTGGTCTTATGGCGTCCTGCCTTTTCTTCCAATACGAAGTCGAAAGAGGCAAAAGAAGAAGAATTGCTATCCGTGTTTCTAAGAAAAATTGCTCTTGGGAGCAGGAATCACTAGAAGGACACAATTAAAATGTGCAGAACTTTTGACTCATCGACACAGCCTATTCGGGTGGAAGACTCTTCCAAGTTCCCAGGAGATTAAGTCTGATGGCTGTCCATTGTTAATGGAGATATAAATCTGAAATACAGGAGCTACTTGAAGAGTCAGCAGTTGGGACACAATATCCCACGCCTAAGTAATATGTGTATACAACAACCCTATGCAAAGGATAGTGTCTACTAATATCTGAGTGCCAATTCCCCAGTCAACAACGGAGGCTGCATCATTTTCAGGCAAGAATACACTAATGAGCCGTCATCGGGGCTTCAAACTTCCTCCGCAGAAGACCGCCCGATGATATCTAGGCTCACATCCCAAAGTCGGACGGCCTTTTCCCGGTCAAGTATGTGAGGTGCATACCCTGGAGCCAGAGGGGTCATGTCCCCAGCCCAAGGCTCACTGCGCTGGCAATCCTCAAGAAACAGCCCACCGTGTTCGTTCAACTCCTGGGACACTGCTGCCCAAACAGTAGTTGCAGCCCCCTGTTCGGCGCTTTTCATTCTTCTGGCAACCACAGGATCCTCTATAATGGCAGAGATCTGACTTTCTGGGGTACGACGGTTCAGGCCCGTACCAAGTATTCCTCCAGGGTGGACGGCGAAACCGTGTAGACCGCTCGAACCATACAGTCGCTCAATCTCCAGCGCCATGTAAATATTGGCCGTTTTGGACTGGGCATAGCCGAGTAGCGGTTCATATTCGTCGTCAGCGTCAAAGTTGATATCATGAAACCGGATCCCGGATTGGCGGTGGCCAGAAGCAGTTAAACAAACCACTCTTGACTGGAAACCCGGTGTGATCGCGGATAGTAAGGCATGCTTGACAGCATGGAACAAAGCGAAGTGACCAAGATGGTTGATGCCGAAATGGAGCTCGAACCCATCTACTGTAATGCCTTTGGGATAACCGCGTATTCCTAGGAATGGCGTCAGACTCAGATCGACGAATACCACGATATACACTTGGGCGCGTACCAGCATTGCAGATAAGAATGTGCAACTGATTCGATGACAACTGGAGGAACTCGACCGCAGCCTTGTTCACACTGCGCAGTGAGTCGAGGGCCATTTGGATGAACTTGACTCTACCAGGGCTCCCATCTTGCCGCAGCATTCTCTCGACTTCAGCTCCTTTTTGAGCATCCTGACCAGTGAAGTAAACATCGGCGCCAGTCACATGCAGCGCTCTAACTGTTTGCAGGCCGATCCCTGATGTTCCCCCAGTAATCAGGACAACTCGGCCACCCAATTTCTCGTCCAAACATTGATCGCGTATAATTTTCAATGCCGTTGGTCGAGCATCTCCGGGACCGTGCGTGTTCCAGTGCTCTCGGGCATAGGGGGCAATATGCGCCCTCTCCTTTTCTAAGTTCAATGCCATTGAGCCGCCCTCAAAATGTTCACAGCCAAATAGCAAAGCTTCCTAGAGATGCGGCAGAATCGTCTAAAATATTCCGAGTAATTATGTGCCTCGTTAATAAAGAAAATGTGTGTCGATTTAAGTACAATTGTAAAGTCCGCGGACTTAAACGGAAATAAAAGTGGTGATCATAGCTCCGGGCAGAGCGAAGAGAAGCTGTCTTTGTCATCATAGGAATGAATAACTAAATGGCACATCCAAATGCTTGAAATGAAATTACCTTGGGATAAAATGATGATCTGCTAGAGCCATACTAAGAGGATGTGAAGGATTGGACTAAGCACTGCTCACCAAGCCTGAACCTGAGGGCGCTTATACATAAAGCGGCGGCAGCCGAGAAAAGAAAGGCCCTAGCAGAAAGTTTTGTCGATATAGTTACCTAACCTATGGGCGACGCATGGTTAAAGAAAGACTTATATCTATACCTCCAAGCATAGCATGGATTAAATTATGACTCCTGCAGTCTGATCTGTGCATTAAAGAAAACAATAAACAGTGGAATTCCCAAGTCCCGTCTACCTTTCCTGTATCTGAGTTGGCGATCAATACATACTAAATCTAGGGCAGACTTCTATGTCTGACGTTATTTTTGTCATTGTCGGTTTATTTGTGCGGTCCCGGCATATCAGTGCTCGATTAACTTGCTGGTCTATTCACAGATATTTCTAAAATAAAAGTAGAGATTACTCCATTCTATACTAATTTCTCAAGCAGATGTTTAATGCCTCCTCAACCGGGTCTATCTGCAAACACGCTGGGTATAGGCGTAGAGTTCGGCGAGGATGGTCGGCGATCTGTATCCCGTCATGCCTCACCTCGGGTTTAACAGCGGGAATGACCATCAAAACAGTTAAACCTCGCGCGAGAAGCTATCCGTCTCGATTCTCTCGGGCGAACCCCCCCAATTCTGTTAACCAATCGCACAACATAGCGGATGCGGAGATGCACATTCATTTCAGGAGGCTTGATGGCCCCACTTCAGCCAAGGAGGTATATATACATATGAGAATGGATCACAATCTCATTGGTATATGTACGGTCCTCTGCCGTATGCAGCTTCATAATATATGCGCACAGAGTACTTCTTCAATTCAAAGCGATGGAAAAGAATGATCAAATATGAATGAGCACGGATATCTCAAGTCACTTTTCCGTCTAGTTACTTCTCACCTCAGGCCAGCAATTAAGCTGTCAACCAAGCTGAAACCGGGCAGCTTTGGTCATCCATACTCGACATCTAGAATCCACACGTGAGACAATAATATTCATACTATTGGATTAATCAACAAAACAAAAGGGGAAGCGAAGTGCGCGACCTACACAATCAACAAAGGAAAGCATCGTTCCACTCCGGTGCTGTGTCTGGTCAAAGTAAACCATTTCTCCGAATTCCAAATCTACAAGATGTCGGGCCACGGCCATCCATAGACACAAATGGCAAAACCCCTCGTGGTGGTGCAGGTATTCTAGGAATCGCCTCCACTGTAGCAGGCGTTTTGTCGATAACTATATTTCTCTTTTCCCGCATCACCCATGCTGAGGGCCCGCTTCAATCTGCTGGAAAAACCGAACTTAATCGGTCAGACGAAGGAGGAATACGGCTTTCTGAGCTATCTCAGCATACCCAGCATGATGCCGCCCGATGGGTTATCCACGGCACCCGCGTCTACGACATTACTGATTTCATCGCAGCCCATCCAGGCGGCGACGTTATATTGCGAGCATGCGGAGGAAGCGTTGACCCCTATTGGAAGATTTTCAACCTCCACCAGAAGAAAGAAGTACTAGATATCTTGGAACAGTATTACATTGGAGATATTGATGCTCGCGACCTTGACGCCAATGGTGAGATAAACTGGGCCGCATTAGGATCAGATAGAGGAGGAGATATTGCAGATCCATTTGCGGATGATCCAGAACGAGATCCACAGCTTGTGGTTCACAATTCAAAACCGTGTAATGCCGAAACTCCAGGGAGGCTCCTCGCAGATTCCTTTCTCACCCCGATTCATCTGTTTTTCGTGAGGAATCACCTTTGGGTTCCTCGCATTGATGCTCATTCACTGGTGGTGGAGCTCCCAGATGGCAGCGAGAAAGTGTATGATCTTACAGAATTGAAGTCTAAATTCAAAGAACACACCGTCGCCACAACCTTACAGTGCGCAGGGAACCGACGTTCACATATCAGCTCCAGTGCTGCTGGTCCGACATCTGGCATACAGTGGGATATTGGAGCTATCGGGACTGCTGAATTCACCGGGATCCTATTACGTGATGTTTTCATCGATGCGGGCTACGATCTTGATATTGTTCTCAGTGACTCTTGCGATAGTGACACGAACGAATCTACGAATGACGACCTCAACCAGCATATTCACTTCATATCACCTGGTGACACCTATGTTGCCTCTGTACCTCTCGCTACAGCCATGTCTCCTTTATCGGATGTGCTCCTAGTGTACCGAATGAATGGCGAGCCCTTGCCCCGCGACCACGGGGGCCCTCTCCGTGCCATCGTGCCCGGTACGGTAGCTGCCAGAAGTGTCAAATGGGTTGGTTGCATTCGCATCGACTCGGAAGAAGCGAATAGTCAATGGCAGAGGCGCGACTACAAATGTTTCGGTCCTAATGTCCGTGCTAGTGACGTGAAAGAATCAGATTGGGACAATGCCATGAGCATACAGGAGTTGCCAGTTCAGAGTGCGATAACCACCATCAAAGAAGATGATATGAACGAAGAGAATATTAAAATCCAAGGATACGCTGTCAGCGGTGGGGGAAGAGGCATCGTGAGGGTAGACGTTTCTACAGATGGTGGCCTGACATGGCAACAGGCACAACTCGATCAAAGCAAATCCAAGGGCTCTAGGAAGTGGGCGTGGACACTTTGGAGTCTCACTGTACCCAAGTCGAAGCTAGAGCATCCCAAAGAAGGCGATTCCTTGGTTGTCAAGGCTGTAGACGAGGCTTACAACACACAGCCCGAACGCTTCGAGCCGATTTGGAATTTCCGATGCTTGCTCGGAAACGCATGGCATCGAGTGGAGGCCCGCTGGGAGGGTGCGAAAGAGGAATAGTCCTCCTGTGCTATTCAATGGCTGCTTTAGCACATCAATATTTCTTATACCCATTGGATTAGACAGAGAGTATTAATCTGGACGCTTAGATTATTACCGGGGCTCCAGAGCCTGTGTACCTGCAACCTGAATTTTTCATATTTATCGCAGCAGCCTGTCCAACTGTCGCCTAGTTGTAATCATCAAGGATTAGGTCGTACTCAATATAATGCGGGTTGTATGTGAAGACTCTTAGGCGGAGCCCAGGAGTAACAGTGCTTTCTAGGTGACACATACTTGGAATCATTACAACTTCCAATGCTCGAGAATATAGTGGACAACCTTCTAGTCCATAGTATGCATTGTTGGTGAGACTTTGTAGCAATTCGAGTCAACTTTTCTAATGCGTGTATGCCGGACTGTCGCTGGTGCATGGGCACTCATCCTAAATAGGAGATAAAAACGGATTACTACAGCTTCACACCGTGGTCCCTGAAAAGGAAGAGAAAGGAGAGGCGATAGCGTTCCTGTGTAGCCGACGGCCCGAAGCGCAACGTCTGAGTGGATCATAGAGGATACAGCGAAGTAGCTATATTACTATCCGAGATCCTTGCTGAGGCTATGGGAACTCCATGGAATAATGTCGAGAGACATCATTATCTCAGGAGATGGGTGTACTCCTAAAATATGTGGGTTTGGTAATAGGTAATATTCCTGGTTATACATATCGGATAGAAGCTATACAGCTAACCAAATTCCTGCTGAAAACTTGCTTTGTCTTCTCGCTAACGAAAATAAGGTGGGGATATGGTACACGCTATAGACATCCTTTTTCTAGAACTATTATTAACTAGGATCGCTCGTGGTGGTGTATCACCGGCTTCTTTGTGCCGGAGCACGGCAATCATATCCCTTGATTGAGATCGGAGCTTGGTTCACTCACACTGGATAGGTAATCGATCCTAACTTATATAATAGATTTCAAAACCCATCGTCGAGTCCCTTGCTCTTTTCATCTTTATGTCTCTCATCAGTAATCTCCCACCACCAAGCATTGACCCCATCTCTGTTCTTGGCTGCCTCTCCTTCGCCTCTCCTGACCTCTTCACTCTCGTCCCATGGCTTCGGACTAAGAAGATAATGGATATTCTTCACATTATCATCCTTCCATATAGCATCATGTACGCCCTTCCATCGCATTGTCTTGAGCGCGTTATAAATATATGGTAACGCGACCCACCGTCCGGGGAAGGCATCGGCAAGTAAAGATTGATCTGCGAATTCGTAATTCTCCGTCGACGAGGGATTAGAGAGCCGTTCTAGAATAGTGCTATATGCTTCCTGCGAAGGGACCACCACTTGTAAACCTCCATTGGGCATAGCCAGGCCAGCGGTAGGTGATGGACCCATTGTCTGAGCAAGTTCTGGATCGGGATGCAGAGTCGTATGTGCGCAGTTTTCGGGTATCCTAACGGTTCCAGGGGAGTAAGATTTGGTCACAAATACGCTATGCCTTCGGTCCATTTCTTACGAAGATAACAGTACTTACCAGTCCTTGGGGTAATGCGGTTTCTGCAACGGATTGCAGACGCACGCATGAGTCGCAGCAAACACGCGACTCCCCGATCCACCTAGCTCGGCGGCGTCTAGTTCAAGTTCCATCAACTCATCCATATTGTGCAGGACCATCATATCACTGTCCAGCTGTATCACTCGTTCATATTGAACAAGGGAGAAGGGCGTGAGCTTGCTCCAGCAATCGTAGAATCGAGCATCGTTGCTGTAGTCCTTGTGCGCCGATGGCAGTAGATAAGGAACGTGCTGCTTGGGTATTCTTCTAGCTTCCAGCGCAGCGTGGCCTTCAGGAGGGAAGGTGTCCGTGTAAAGCGCAACTAGAGGATATTTTGATCCGACTCTCTTCAATGAGTAATCGAGCGTAAGCAGACCCGGGAGGTAGGCGGTGTTGGTGATTAGAGTTGTCCAAACTGGGTCCTGTCAGCATTCCGCAGAAGATCACCAATGGACGACAGAACCTGAGACTAGATGTGATATTAAGTCTCCAGGGGTCCTGCACCTTTAGTTGCCTCCGTGGCTTTATTATCCTGCCCATTGATGACAGCCATGATGGATGGATCGCCCATTGCGGGGTAGCGTTTGACCTTAGCCAGGTACCCTATCTAGTTCACTCGAGTATTCCGCAATAGATGAGGACGGCCAAAATAGATCATAAGGAAGGCCTTTTCTATTAATGTCACGACATGGTAGGACAACAGCGTCGCACCGCTGATTGATAAAAAGTAGCGTTGATGGTATCATCAACCGATAGCGGGGGACAGCTAGCAAGATTTCCTAAGCCATTATCCAAGTTACCAGGCATAGTCGCCGATAGGAAGCCATGCTTAGGCTCGGCTCGGAGATAACAAGCCAAGCATGACAGGGAACACGCGTTGGTTGCTCTTATTATTAAGAAGACCGAAGCAAGCTACCAACGCCTGTCTATCGTATAGGGGTGGGGGTTAGTTACGATACGTAACTGAATAATAATGATGATACCCTAGTTAACTAACTAAATGTGACCGTCGCGTTAGTTGACCAGCTTTGATATGCATAAACTGACATAAGCAATCCATCACGTGATGGATCGCGTCGAGGCATGATGTCAGGTGACGGCGCTGGTGTTGACGCGCTGCACGTGATCTATAGAAGGGACGCGCATTTGTATATCGCCAGGAATATAGGTTTCTGGTGGCAGGTATGCTCTTAAATATCACTTCTGAGTTCCAGCAGCTTGCGAAGCGGTCTTCCCAGGCAGCGTCCGTGACGGTCACGCCCTCGCGAGGCCCGCGGTGGAGCTCGAGCCCTCGTGGGCGGCTGTAGAACGCGTCTCGGACGAGCAAGCGTGCATTTCCGCGGTGGGAGACGAGACGAGACGCACCACTACTGCAGACATTCCTCCACCACTCTCACACCCTTTTCTTTCAATGCTTCTCGTTCTTTCTGACGCAGGAAAAATTTCTCCTTCCCAGCCTCCCTTGGTTCCTTGGAGGTCCTATTTCTCTCTTCCTTTCCCACTTTTCTTTTCCATTCATCGTGCCTCTGCTCTCGTGCCCTGTGTTTCCTCTCCGGATCTAGATCCCTACACGACCCTGACACGCCTAGATTGCTTTTGTTCTCGTGAAAACGGAAAATTAAAAGGCTCTATATAGCTTTCTCTTCTAATAGAAAAGATTTCTCCTTCAGCAGCAGCAGCAGCATGGAGTCCTCTCCGATCAGGGGCAGTACTGCTGCTGCCGTCGCTGGCAAAAAGCGTCCTGCATCCTTGCTGCCGGCTTTCGAGCCATTGAGCTCCTCGCCGTCTCTTCCTCGACCTCAGAAACGTATGGCACGCGACGACATATCGACCTATCCTACTCCAGTGCCAACCTCTTCAACCCATATCCTGTCTTCGTCTCCGCCACGAATGGCCATGTCACGTCCAGCGACACGCGGTACCTTCTCGTCAGCATCAGAACGCGTACCCCTTTCTGCAGTGCCCACCATTATGCTTCCTGAGTCTGGGGAGACGATTCTAATGGGAAGATCGAGCGCGTCATGCCACCATCAGTTGTCCGCCAATCGATTGATATCAAGAGTACACGTCGAAGCCACCTATAAGCCGGCCCCCAATCCCTTCGATAGAGCAAGCATTGAGATCAAGTGCACGGGTTGGAACGGAATAAAGCTTCATTGCCAAGGAAAGACGTATGATTTGGCAAAGGACAAGACCTTTAAATCGGACATCAAGGACGCAGACGTTATGGTCGACGTGCATGACGCCCGAGTACTGATCCAATGGCCACGGCCCGAGAGGAAGGAATCGGGATCAAGTTCGGACCAGACTTGGGATGAAAACTCACCCCGAAGAAACACTCAAAGCCGTCGTCCGTTCCAAGGTAGTCCGCTCAGAGAGCGTACACGTCTGGTCTCGCCGGTTTCTCCAACACCTGCGGTCCAAGCTCTTATACCCCCTTCTTCCCCACTACTTACTCCAAGCCGTCCTCACAACCCCGTAGTGGTCTACGAAGATGCACAGTCACCTGTCCGTGAAGCAGCACATGAAAATTCTCGCACAGCATCGCAGAGCTCGCAAATTGCTTCAGAGTCTGTAAACGGAGTTCTCCAGAGCTCCCAGTCTAGTGACTTGAGTGATCTGAGTAAATCCCCCGACGACTTCTCGGACCATGATGAGGAAAATGACCCTATTATCCATTCTTTTGGTCCTTTTGGAGAAAACATCCTCCCTCGGATGGCCTCCTTCCGCGCTGGAGGGTCTCCACCATTGCCTCGCTCTCCCCGGCCCCGATTTGAGTCCGTCAAACGAGAGGAATCCACTCCTCAGCCGTCTGCCCCTAAGTCTGAGGAAGCAACATTTGAACATCCCGAGGATGACGAGCACAGAGCGACCATCCGTAACCACGCAGTTAACCAGCTAGCCTTCTCGCGGCTTTCTTCCACTCCTTTCTCGACGATCTTGAACAACTTTCCGCCAGCCATCTGGAAGAGAGATGGTCCTAGCGAGAAGAATGCGTCGAAGGCTGAGATTCGATCCATTCTGGATTCGACGAAATGCATTGGCAAGGTTCAGCGCGAAGGGAAAGATGCTGCTGGCAAGCCACTCGAAAGCGAGTACTATTATATCCCTGACTTTGATGACGACGATATGAGACGGGAAGCTGTTGTGCATGATCTCAGAAAGCCGGGTCTCCGCAACTGCAGAAAGCAGCACAAGGTTTGATTATCCATGGTCGAGTAATGTTACTTTTACTGACAGGTCATTCGCAGCAATACTTTTGGCGCAAGCCCAAATAGACGGTTCAATCCGGCTTTAATCCTGGTACCCTATTAAATGCGTGGGTACTATTTTCTCAACTTCATTTCTACTTCGACTGCATAAAGTTTTTTTCCTGTGCTATTAGGCCATCATTTTTTCGCATAGCGGCGTGTGGGCATACCCCTGTTTTTTGACAACCCTTCTTGCTTCCCCTTTTGATATATGTGGGTGGTTTCTGTTATCCCGATTCTCTTTCTGTTGCGTTACCAAAAGAATTGTTTATCCAGGACTATGCTTGAGCCAGATTTGGGCTCCTCTAGTGACCCATCAATCTGACCAAAACTACACAACGCATGCTTGCCATCTCAGTGAAGATGGATTAGAAGGTCGGAGAGATGCTTTCACGACTCCTCTAACCCTTTGTTCTTGATTATCGGTTTGTTTATGTATGGATTTCCTTTGTTCATAATGTCTCTGAGCGAGTTATGACATCTATGCTTCCCAGATGACCTCCTGATGCCCGTTCCCGTTCACCCCCTTATCTTCAAAAAGACCCCTCGTCGCCCAAGACTTATCTGTACATATTTTACCTTGGACAGCCTGGCGGACATAGATGTACGTTTAGTGGAATTCGAATGACCCGACTATGACTTTGTTAATGACATCGGAGTTTAATCGCAGTAAGTTTTGAATACGTTTAGAGAAGTATAATGTAAGTCAACATTTAGAGGGAGCTATATCGATTCTTCTGCAAGGTTCGTGAGCAGAAGATTCCGATGCCTTGTCTGTTGCAAGAAAAGGAAGGCTCCGACGTCTTTCAAATGAGAACGACCATTCTCTCCACTCCCCAAAAAATCGGGCTCCTTGGAGGATGCTAATCGCGACATGAAAAGTCAAAAATCTACGGTCGTTGTCGCCCTTCATTCTTCGTCGAACAGCATTCATTTGACCAGTGCGTGTTCATATGTGATTTCGTGACGTAGTATATGACAATAGGAGGTCATTACGCAGGTCATTCATATCACATCCAATTGATTTATATTTTTTTTTATTTTAATATTCTTCTCTGAAGACAACTCGTGACCAACTTCTCTCCCTAAGCGAACTCGACCACTAACACCAGCACATCACGAGGTACATCAGACGAGGATTCCTCTCGGTTCCACGCATGTATCTCTCCTCCGCAGCCGTGATGGCTCCTCATTTCCAGCAGCTTAGATCATAAGTCTCTCGACCTGGTTCTTGACGGCCTGGATCTGGTTGTTGAGGTCGGAAGCGGCGTTGGTGGTGATAGAGCAAGCGATGACGGGACGGCTGACACCGCAGGCACGTCCAAGGGCCTATAGTTTTCCATCGTTAGCAGATGCGCGAATGAAGACACCGGCAGGATAATCATGGTGGGGATTTCTTACCATCTTGCTAGGAACGTAAACGTAAGGAACGTTCTTGTCCTCGCAAAGCAGAGGCAGGTGGAGCAGGATAGCCAGAGGAGTAGTGTCCGCAGCGAGGATGACGATCTCGGAGACACCACGGTTGAGGGTCTTGGTCGCCTCGTTAGCTCCCTTCTTGATCTGTCTGTAGTGGGAACCCTGCTGGACGAGATCGAGGATGGTCTGGGTCAGAGCCTCGTCGGCGACGGGCCACGCTGCAAGAATAGCAATCAGTATAATCGTCGAATCGGAACCTCCACTGAAGAAAAAGAACTTACCAGCATTAGCCTGGTCAGACATGGTTGTCAGGAGTTGAATTCAAAGAAGAAATCTTTTTAGTCGAAAGGTTCACTGCCTCTGCAAAAATCTGGCAATGGCTCGCCCTTCGCTTTCGGATGTGGTGGTTTGACGGAGTGTAGTTGTCGTTTAGAGACCGGGTATGTCCAAGAAAAAAAAACCTATCGTCGGCTTTGCTCTAGATTTGTCGGTCCTTCTATTTCTCCGATATGCAAGTGTGCTATCACATGACTCGTTAGGCTTAGCGTGTGGAGCGGTTAAAGTCCTTTGGGTTTAGTTATGCGGATCGTTGCACACCTTAAATCCAAAGCCGCCAGGCCCGATCTTGAAGCGTCTGATATTTGCTGAAAGTCCTAACAGACATGTTTTTAACATGAAGCAGTAGGTCAATAGAAGGTAGCAACATATGGAGACTTTCTATTCATGTATTATCAAGGGTGCTTTCATCAAAATGGTTGCAATTGCCAGGCTAGTTGTCCCTCGTCCTCGTTTCAGTCACGTGATTTCAAATCCCCTTCTGGCCAGTTCTCAAACAAAGAACTCCCATATATTTCAGAACAACACCACTCATTTTAACAGGGGAGTCCAGGTGGTGCAGTGGTACACACACGTACTCGCTGTGCCATCTAGCTGGAGGCTCCCCGTTCGAATCGGGGTTGACACGGAAGTAAAGTGGAAAAAAGATCGCTTTGATTAGTACTGTCATAAAGGTACCCCAGATTCAGATGGTAAAATCCTGCCCGCCAAAAGCAAGGTGGGGTTTTTGTAGCACATCGGATTCCCTATAGGAGCGGCCGAGTGTGAGCTTTTTTGCCTCTCGTTTGGTCATGATCGATTTCCTTTTTTGGATGTTTGGATGTTTGGATGGGTAAAGGGCAGAACGACTGTTTAGAGCCATAGACTTTGTGAACAATCACTATGACCTAGTCAATATTTGAAATTTTTAATTATTCTTTTACCTACTTATGCGTCGTCAATATGCTTCTGGTGGTTGAAGTCTTCTTTTTGTATGTGCACTTGGCAAACTCTTCTGTTATAACTTCATTACGCGTAGATACCTTCTCAAGACTGGGTTTCTCTGCGCCTGAGCGATTGATTAATCATCAAGATAATCTCAAATGCCAGAAGTCATATTACTGTAGATGATAATGCATAACAGTAAATCATCCCTCTGTATTTAGATGATGAACATTTGCCTTACTCGTCTTAGGGACGGCACTCTCCTCTTGCTTGCCTAGCCAGGTCTGCTTCGAATAAACTTAATACTCGACATATTCAAAGCAATTTATTGTGCGCCAATTATGTTTTGTTTCATCCCAGTGGTTATGATCTGCTCCTCTGAAACTCTTCTACATAGAGCTTACAATGGTGCACAGGATTCGGCACAGGAAAAAAGCAAGAAAGAAAGAAAACCCCTGTCTAAAATATCTAAATATATGGTGTAGGTGATTAGCCAGTTACATTCAGACGGGTTTTAGCCTAAGAGTACCGTGATTTATCTGTTTGATTACTGGAGCAGTTGGTTATTACTGGTGGCATAGCGGTGTGGAGGAAGTCGATATAGTATTGTTGAGTGAGGAAATACCGCATCAGGATCTGGATCTGGACCATTAAGGTGATCTTCTTTTTAGTCCAGTCGCCTAGTCTATTTCTGATATACCCAATCTCTTTCAACTGCTAGGAGAAAGGATGATGTCAAGCTCGACCTGGAAATTGTACTTCAGGTACGCTTCATGACACGGCCCGCTTCTATCTCGAATGGACTCAGCATCTCATGCTCACACCCGGCCACTCAGCATACTTCCAAGGAATCCATTAACCCTGGCTCTAAAATTTACATGGTTTCAGAACCTTGTTGTTTACTGACAAACTGGCGTGGTATGTGGTGTGGTGTGGCATAGTGGTTTGCTCGCATACGTCAGAGCGCATCCAAGTCGCCACACGGAACTGATAAGCATTAGCTATTGTCTATACGAATATCATCGAACAAAAAGAAGAAGGGTATCCCTGGAATTATTACGTATGCCAGGAGAAACATGAAGATAGAGCACGTGATTGTTGTTTGAGATATTATAACTTTCCCGTCTTTGATTGTGGCGTCTCTATTGCCGAACTCTTTATCTTCAGATTGAAAAGCGCAGAACAAGACTCGTCTTTGCTACAACTACCAAAGACACTGTCTACTCAACATCTACTCTAAGCCACCTTTACCATCCGATATGACGTCCACTGGTCACCAAAACCCCTTCTCTGGTGGTGCGCCAGTCGAAACGGTTCTGCTCCCCGCCGGGAGAGCTGACGCCGGGGACAACGGCCCCTCATCCACGGAGCCCACTGGCACTGCACCCTATCCATCATCTCGAGGAGCGGAGGATAAGCCCTGGAAGCCATCGTTTAACCGAAAGCAGAGCTGGAACGAGCAAGATATGAAGCATAGTTGCCAGGAAAGGCTGCTGGGGCCCGAGAGGGGCAGAGAGTCCGGATTCACAGAGACGCAACGCAGTGGATAGCAAGCGACAAGCGGAATCGCGACTCGGCCGGGAACATGAAATCGCCCTTGGATGAGCTTTGATGCTACGATCCAGGATGTTGCGCAGGGTCCCCCTCAATCTTCATTCTATTTCCTGTCCCGCATGACGACTGCTTCACGTGGGTTCTGGACTCAGCGCGACTATGGACGAAGCCTATCTCGACGAGAAAAATAATGATTTATGATTAGTGTTAAGCGCATGCAATGTGTATGTTTTGTTTCTCGGGTTCTCTTTTCATTGATCGGCCTCTGTGCTTCTGTGCTCTTCACAAGTATTTACTGAACTGGTGGGAGATCCCCAACTGAAGCGGACGGACTGGAGTGGAGGAACATGAATTCTGTTGGAATATGCCTTCTTAGTATACGAGTTTATGTAGTTAATTCATCGCTAATAAGATGGCCGTCAGTCATATTAATCTGACTGTAATATTGCTCAAATGTAACCGATGTAGAGCATGGTGCTCTTGTTCTGAACGGAAAATTGCTGAACAGTGAAGAAGCCGGGGTGATATCGATAAACTCCGCGGTGTACTTCCTTACCCGCCGCCGTCCCAGACCTCAACCTCGAGGAAACCCACTTCGCCGCAACGAGCTTCTCCTGCTTGCTGCAGTCAACGCTCTAACGCACAGGGACAGCTGTTGCGAGGAAGCAAACAGCCCGCATTCTTGCCCTGTCAACACCAGCGCACTTCCATTCCAATGTGGCCGGCAAGTCACATATGCTATTTCCTTTCACATCTGCTGGAAGGACCCTACGACGACTGAACTGGATCCTGCGACGCGACTCCGGACGTGAAGTTGAGAGATCACCATGGACCGAAAAAGAAGGCGTATGTTCAGTTGTCGCACTGTCTTGACTCGTCAACATAAGAGTCGACGCTAACTGACTCGACTGATACAGGGGAGCTCCGCGATCTGAATGCGAAAGCTTGGAATGGCGAGACCGGTAAGACTCTCGTTCAAAGTGCGCCTCTTAAATCCCAATCCACAAACTGACTCGACTACGCTGGTAGACATATTCCCAGTCAGCAAGTTGCTTGACTCTGCGTTGAAGAAAAATACGGCTTTTATCAAACGCCTCCGAACTGGAATCACCGCTTCCGCACTCTCCACCTTTCTCTCGGATATTCGCACCCTGTCGCTGCATAAATACCTGTCAGAGATCATATCGGCCTGCTACGAAGGACTTTGCAAGCTCAAATCTCCCGGCGAAGTGGCTGCTGGCGTGGAAATCGTCAGTGCTCTCCACCAGCGATTTGGTCCCGACGAATTTACGAAACAGATCGGTTGGCTTCTCGGACGAGGATTGAGTAGCCCGGATAAGGCTCAGTTGAAGGCGCTCAACCAGGAACTACGCGACAGGGAAGAAAAGGAGCGTCTGTCGAGACACAGGGTTTTGCTCAGGGTTGTTACGGAGCTTTGGCTGGTGGGGGTCTTGAGGACTTTGGATGATATTGAGAAGCCGGAAGATGTGGGTGTGAAAAGCCTAGATGGAGCAGTCACGACTTCGAAAGCAGGCGAGGCTTCTGTGAAGCCGAAAGTACCACCGTCGGCACCAAAGGGTGATCAGGACAAGGAGGCTGAGCCGTTCCCACTGGAAGTCCTAAAGGATCTTCTCGGGCATGACAGGGAACATACGAACCTGCCACTGGCAGTGCTATTTATGAAAAGCTTCAGCTGGGACGTCCTTGGGGTTAAACCACCTGAGGAGGGAAGGAAGACGGTTGAGGCAGATGGTGCTACAACTGCAGCGCCCGAAGCGGAAGCTGGAAACGAATCCGCTGCCGATTCAGGCGCTGACGATCCTCCACTTACTCCGGAGAAGCTACAGTTGCGATTCAAGAATATCCTGAACCGCTACCTAGAGGATGTCAAAGCACATGTTATGCGCGACCAGAAGTCTCTAGCAGCTCAAAGCCGCCGTAATGCGGAGGCGTATGTGAAAAGTGGTGAGATATTTGAAGACCGCCAAGCGAACTTCGAAAAGCAAAGCAAAGCCCATGAAAAGCTCGTCGCGAATACCCAGGTACTTTGCGAGGTCCTCGGAGTCGAGATGCCTGACCTAGTTGAGAAAGAAGCTGCCGATTCCGGAGGTAGCGGGAATATTGGTCTCGTCAAGACAGCTGAATATCTGCGTGGCCAGGGAGATGGTGCGGGCATTTGGGAAGATGAAGAGGAAAGGCGCTTCTACGAGAACTTGGTCGATCTCAAAGGTAAGGTTCCTGCCATTCTCCTGGACGATGGCAAGAAAAAGAAAGGCGAAGCAGACGACCAGGCGAAGAAGAAGGCGGACGGCGAACCGGTTACAGATGCTTCAACAGAAAAGTCCGAGCCATCCAGCCAAGCTCAACCCACGGAGCCGAAACCTACAGCGGCGGATGATCAGTCTACAGCCATTGCCAACAAGACTGTGGGTGCCCAGGTGGATGCACTCCTAGCAAAGCTCCCTGAATTGCAGACGAAAGATCAGGTCGACCAGCTGGCGCTGGACTTCTGCTTCCTTAACTCGAAAGCATCCAGAAACAGATTGATAAAAGCAGTGCAGGATGTTCCTAAAGGTCGCACTGATCTTTTACCTCTCTATTCACGACTGGTAGCGACACTGGGACAATATATGCCTGATGTCACTCAAGGTCTGATATCTTATCTTGACGAGGAATTCCGGAGTCTCCAGCGCCGGAAACAAAAAGAGTTTTTGGGCCAAGTCAGAACGATCAACATCAGATATCTGGCGGAACTGACGAAGTTCGGTGTGGTTCCTGAACATGTCATTTTCCACTGTTTCAAAGTCAGCCTCGACGACTTCTCTCGGATGAACATTGAAATCATTGGCAACCTGCTGGAGAACTGTGGTCGATATCTGCTCCGGAATCCTGAGACTTCGCCTCGGATGGCTTCATTCTTAGAAACGCTTAGTCGGAAGAAAACGGCAACGCATTTGGGACAGCAAGAGCGGATGATTATCGAGAATGCCGTGTATTATGTCGACCCTCCACAACGTCCGGCTATCCAACAGAAGGAGCGCACCCCTATGGAGTTATATATCCGCAAGCTGATATATCTCGATATGAACAAGCGCAACTACACGAAGATACTGAAATCCATCCGGAAGCTCCACTGGGAAGAACAAGAGGTAACAGAATGACATAGATTATATATGAATAGGCGTTTCACTAACCGTTGGAAAAGGTCGTCGACATCCTTGAACGTGTATTCAGCAAGCCAGGAAAGGTCAAATACGGCAACATCCACCTTCTCGCGATCCTTGCGAGCGCATTGTACCGGTATCACCAAGACTTCGTCATCGGTATTGTCGATAATATCCTGGAACGAATCACGTTGGGTCTGGAACAGAACGACTTTAAATTCAACCAGAAGCGTATCGCTGAGGTCAAATATCTTGGGGAGCTATACAATTATAAGATGATTGATTCTCCAGTCATATTCGACACGCTCTATAGAATAGTAACGTTCGGCCATGGTGAGTTAAGATTCAGAATGTCATCAGCTTCCCACAGCTTATACGGTCACAGAAGGTGGCACCCCTACCCCTGGGAAGATTAACCCTCTAGATATGCCCGATGATTTCTTCCGAATCCGCCTGGTGTGTACATTGTTAGATACATGCGGAGTATGCTTCGATCGTGGATCTGCAAAGAAGAAGCTCGATTTCTTCCTAACTTTCTTCCAAGTATGTCTGTTCGTTGGTAAAAAATGAGCATCTAGCTAATGACAACCAAGTACTACATCTACACGAAGGATCCGTTGCCGATGGATGTCGACTTCCTCTTGCAGGATACATACTCCTTGACGCGGCCCCAGTGGAAGATTGCTGCCGATCTTGAGGAAGCTACTCGTTTATTCGGAGAAGCGGTCGCCCAGAACTACAAGCTACAGGATGCTGACAAGAATGCCGAGCCCGAGGAGGATGATCTAGAAAGCATAGGGTCCGACGACGGTCTTGAAGAAGATGTCGTTCCGGAAGCAGAAGAGGATCAATCCTCCAGTGAGGAAGCTGAGGTAGGTGATTTGCTGATTCTGGTTCGTTATCCGGTACTAATAGATCATCAGGTTTCTGGCGCAAATGTGGAGCAGAATGGAGACAGTGAGTCTGAAGACGAAGAACAGATCTTTGTCAAACGTCAAGAAGAAGAACGCGACCCCGAAGCGGAAGCGGAATTCGACCGCGAGTTTGAAAAGATCATGGCAGAGAGTCTCGACTCGAGAAGGTTTGAACGCAAGGCAATGTTCGATGTGCCTCTACCGATGAAACGACCTGCACGGGAGTCTTCCGCTACAGATAATCCTGAAGAACCGCAGGCACCGCCAAGCACGATGGCTTTCTCCCTGATGACCAAACGGGGCAATCGACAACAGGTTTGGCTGAATGCTGTGATAGGACAACTAGACGCTTGGCTGACTCGCTGCAGACTCGGACGATTGATCTACCCTCGGATTCTAGCTTCGCGGTTGCGATGAGGACCCAACAACAAGCGGACCGCGAGGAACAGCGACGAATCAAGAACCTGGTTTTGAATTATGACCTGTCAATGGACAATGACAACGATGGTGAAGACGACCTCTCCTTGGACCCACTTCTTCAGAGGAACCCAAATACTAAAGGCATTAAAGGACTTGAGAAGCGCAGTTCTCACCGCGATACCCGGATCGATAAATCGAGCTCGAGCCGCGCAGCCTTCCGGTCGAGAAAGCTACAGCTAAGCGACGTTGACTGGTATGACCATAAGAAACCCGGAACTCGGTCTTTTGTACCCAAGGGATCAAAAACATATGGCTAATCAACGATGGGCGCCTCCCGCGCTCGCTATGCGGTGATATAGGACCTGAGGTTACCCAAACGAACCAGACGTATTCTTACTGTCTCGATACGAGTATCGATTTGCCACTTTCGATAAGGCAAAACCTCAGTCATTCTTGACGACATTTGCTCTGTGGTACATGACAGCCCATTGACGGATGCAGTGGTCAGATCCTCCGCTTTCATAACAGTGGATAAGTACTCTTCAGCCATGGCCCTGCTTACCCTCTGCAGCATACATGCGGCTTTGCGGGAAACTACCAGGGGAACGTCCTTCGCCAAAGGACGATGAAGAGAACCCTGAGGTCTGACGCTAACGTTGGGGTGGCGTCGTCGAGTTCAAGAATCCTCGTGCCATACCACACCATCGTGAATATTCAGAAACTGCCAGTCCTCAGCTGTCCATGTACGGGGACATCGAACCGCAACGTGAACAGTTGATTACATATCCTAGCTACTAGGGTCTCTGATTATGCCAATGGTGCTGGGTTTCTCTTTCTTTCCCTTTCCAGTCATTTAGTGGATTTTAGCTTTTTCGGATGTAACAAAACATGCAATTAGTCCGACAGAATGAGAATAACAGTTATGCTCATATGAGTACCGTACTCCAGGCATACTGCATAGTTAACTAATCGTTTTCATAACCGCTTAGAACTCAGCTCGACTCTTGGTAATATGCGCGCATTTAACTATAAGCTATGCATTTATAAGCTAACTATTGTCCGAGATGTGCCGGATTTCTAAGCCTTCCAAGAGGAGACACCGCATATTCCATGGTCAGGATACGAAGACTTGATTTCTACGATAAAGAATAGACCACCCGTAACAAAGGGAAGATATGTCTTAATAAGTTACTGTAACTAGTGTAGCAGTCATGTGTAGATAATATACACTTGGGGTCCGGGGTTTATTGTCTATAATGGTCTCTTGTACTCAAAAGGATGAAGACAAGTTTTGTCAAGCTTTTTCCAACCGCTTCTTCCCTCCTCTTCCTACTTTTTTAAGGTTGAAATGTATCCGCATCCCTTCCGATAAAAAGGAAATTTGGAAAGGGAGTACGGTATGAAAAGACTTTCTTTCTCGCTTCTTCCGTCGCTAGTAGGCTGGCTTTGGGATTCATCACGTCACGCTGTAGAAAGGAGTCTGAGAGCCCTGTCTATTATGCAGTGTCGTTCTTCTCCCGGGTGTCGTGATACTGCTTGGGCAATAGCTCGTCGCTTTCTGAGTGCTCGGTGCCCTCAGCGGCGGCGGCTTTGGCTTGGGCGTGGACTTCCTTAGCGCGAGAGCGCTTCTCGTCGGGGTGGGAAGCAGCGTCAATTTCAGCGGCAGAAAGCTGAGAAGCCTTGTCCTCTGCGGCAATCTGGTCTCTCAGCTGGGTGTCGACTTCGTCGTCGTCGAGCTCGGCACCGTAGACGTCAGGGTGCTGGCGGAAGCAGTCCTGCATACCCCTGTTGTTCAATGCGTGGTTAGCGGGAGTTTACCGGAGTGACATATCTTGCGCGGTAGCATAGACTGGACGCAGATATCGTGAACGTACTTGAACTTCTCAATGCAGTCCATGCCCTTGGGCTCTTCCGTAGAGTAGACGAAGCAGCTGAAAGCGGCCTTGAATTCCTCTCCACAAGGACCGTGAGCCATTCCACCCAGGCAAGGGCAGTCCCAGTTGATCTCGCCGGTCTCTGGGTTGAATGCGCCCTCCTGTCCGGCCTGCTGCTCCAGCTCCTCCGGTGATGACGCGCCATCCGAAGACTGTGCTGCAACGTCTGCGGTAGTAGCCGCGGTCTGCGCGTCGGGTTTCACGGCATCCTGCTGTTGTTTCTGCTGCTCTTGGCGTCTCTTAGGCTTGATGGAATCGAGCGTGGGCAGGTTATCGGAATCTTCTTCCACCTTAGGCTGGGGCCGGAGGGAGACTGCAGTTGAGTCAATTGCAAGTTAGTCAACATATTCCAAAGTTATACAACCAAATAGGCCTTCTCCATTCTGCAGCGAATCTTCTCTGGTAGAAAATGCCAGGTTCCGCGGAGGATGAAAAATCGCACTGATCGGGTACATCATCTACATACATGATGGCTGTTCCGCAAACACACTGCTCGTGTTGTAGTAGTAAACGACACCACCAGCCAGACCTGCCCGCAGAACCAAGCTCTTCCAGCTCCTTGATTTCTTGGTGGGTGGTGCGGTGCTGATCAATCGTCGGCTGGCCTGGATGCGACCCGGTGCGCCGACAGCGGCGGCTGGCGCGCGGAGAAGGGCTCTCGACGCGGGCCGGAACATGATGAGGGAAGAAGAGAAGACGGGACTAGAAATACAAAAGGAGATGCATGAAACTGGAGAGGGGAATTGGCAGGGAGGAGAGGCAGTTGCGCCGGGGAGCGGGCTTTTCTCTGGAGTGGATTTGCGGAGGAGCTGCGGTTGAGAGGTTCGAGATACGGATGGAATGACAAGGACGGGATGTCTGCCTCAGGCACAAAGGCTGACGTCGGCTTGGTCAGCGGAAGCCGGCTGCCTTCCTTTCCCGGCTGTATACGAATTATCAGATTATTATATTCACATATTCTTCCCAGTCCTCTTTCCTCTTGGAAGAATCATCAGGGCCACTCATGGAGTGGGATCCCACCCAGTTCTTCCGCGACGGAGTGCGTCTCTCTGTCCCATTTGCCCTTCTGGTGCTCAACCAGCCTATCAACGAGAGGGCTTTTGCCGCACTGAAGAAGCATGGTGAGAATTCCTATCTAGGCTAATCTACATGATACGATTATTATATTTCTGTTACCTTCTTCTGTCGTTTCAATGCATGTCCCAGTTCGTAGCTAACATGATCATTAGCATGCTTCACAGTCTGCGCTGACGGCGGCGCTAATCGGTACTATGATCTCATGAAAAGCCAAGACAAGGAAACAAGCGATGTGAGCTTTATCTCTTCTCTGTTATCTTCTGCTGCTGTATTCTTTTTGTATCCTGGATTGCTCGAAATGATTCAATCCATGCATTAAGTGATATGCAAATTATACACCCCTTCTTCCCCATGTCCCAGATACCGATTCTTCACGTGCATTTCCCAAATAGGAAACCCTACTACGTTCCATATCCCGTACCAAGCACATCGGAAATAATCTCTAACAAAAGAACAGCTCCCCAACGCTATCCTTGGTGACCTCGACTCTATCTTCCCCTCTGTGCGGAAACACTACGACTCCCTGGGAGTAGAGATCATCCACGACCCGGATCAGTACTCCACTGACTTTACGAAATGTTTGAAATATCTGCGTGCGAATAGTTCGACGATTCTACAATCCACCACCAACACAGATCCTCTACCATCAGGATCTACTTTAAAGGCTGGGCCCCAATCCAGTCCGCGACTCGACGTCCTGATCCTCGGTGGTCTAGGCGGCCGTGTCGATCAAGCTTTCTCCCAGATCCACCATCTATACACCATGTCCCGACATACTGGCAATGATGACAGTCCAGGAGAGCTGTACCTTATTTCAGAAGAGAGCATTTCGTTTGTTCTTCGAAAGGGGCGGAATGTGATTCAGACACCGGGAACGAGGAGGCCTTTATCTTCCTCGTCTGATTCTGCTCATGCACCTACTTCTAATGATAACCTCTCAAACACTAAATCAAACATTAACAACGATACCGACGGTCTATACTACCTAGAAGAAAACATCGGAATCCTGCCCGCCTCCGGTCCCGCGGTGATATCCACCACCGGGTTAGAATGGGATGTCAGTGACTGGAAAACGGAAATGGGCGGACAGATCAGTACGAGTAACCATATCCGGGCAGATGTGGTCACGGTCGAGACGAATGAGCAGGTTTTGTTCACGGCAGAGTTGGCAGAGAGATTTAAGGCGAGATGAACGATATCCGATAAAACTAGAAGGAGTGGGGATGGCGCAATCTATATATTAATAATTCTGGAATAGGATAAATAAGGTAGTGTCAGTGTTGTTGGATAGGTGGATCATTATATGTGACGATGTCGTATCGTGTGGCGCTCCTTTCATGCTTGGCCATGTACCTAACAGCTAAACATACATATAGAGATTTCCCAACGTCTACGTTGATTTTAGGTATATATATTATTTCGGTAATCTTCTATTACATTGCTCAGCAGAACTACGTTAGCTAATCGGGATAGGGTTTGTTTTAAGACAGCAGATATAAGGTAAATGGAGTTTCATGTCTTTTAGCCCAAGTCTAGTAATAGTGTCGGCGCACGCCGTCCTGTTGCTATTTCGAGCTGCAGATCCCTATACAAAGGGAGTAGTTCAATGAACTCCAAGCCACCTAATTCCTTCATATTCTGGTATAAAGAATATCACCGGAATAAGGAATTAGATCCCTAGAGTGGCGGAGGCAGTGCTACTAGGCAGCGGAATTAGACGAAGAGGTTATAGGCATAAATAGCGATAGATTTCACTACCCTAGAAGTCATGTCAAGTTAGCTATACTATTCAATCTAGTACGGTTAAATGCTCATATCTTTTACCCTTCGTGATCATAGAATTCGACAAATAGTAATATGGACTGTACTCTTACAAAATTGTAGGTTGTAGCTTATGGTGTAAGTTATGGAGGAATTAAATTACGTTATTTTCTCAGTAGCACGCGTGGCCTTATATATAATTCCTAGAAGTTATGATCACAGGATTATTGGCCTGCCTCAATGGTTAATATATGTCATTGTGGGAATAATTCAATCGCAGCACTGCAGGAAGTTTCCTGTTTATAGGTTGTCTTTCTCAACGATCCTGCTCTCCATGGGACCTATCAGGAACCCTCAACCGAATCAGAGAGATAGAGCCAAGAAGGTACACTGCTCCTGCTATGAGGAACGGCAGTCCGAACCACGCAGGTCCCAAGTGCAGACCTAACCGAAAAGCATAAGCCAATAATGGACCGGAAATGACCATTCCAAAAGATGTAAAAGCTGCAGCAGACGAATACAGCGTTCCCACCTGGTCAGGTCGAACCAAAGATGTCACAAAACTGCGGCATGCTACCGCAAAGGCAGCGCCCAACGAGATAAAGACGATGCCTAGGAGCAGAATGGCCCGGGACCAGGCTGTTGCCACAATGAAGAAGCCGAAGGCGGAGATAAGACTGCCGCCTTGGGTTATCCTCAGGTCTTTCAGCTTTCCTGGAAGGTGGAGATACCCTGTGCCTAAGGCGGACAGGGCCGGCATGAGGAGTAGGAAGTTTGCTAATGTGATGAGACCACGCATGGAGATGAGGAGGCTAGACTTAAGAGCTATGAGCACTCCAATATTTCATTAAGTATAAGACGATAGTTCTTACATTCGCAATACTCCAATGGAATCGTTTCGATGTGAGTTGCAGCAGGAGACTGGTTGATTGTCTGCTGATGGACGTGATTAACAGCGCAAAGAGGCAGACAGCGACTCCTCGGTTGTCTATGATAAACTGTGTCGAGTCATGAAAGTCTCGTATTTTGCCCTTGATATACTGTTTCATAGCATCTCTCCCGGCCGGGTACGACTGTGCCTCTTCCTCGCCGGAGACTGTCGTCGAAACCCTAGCTTTGGCATCATTTAGACTTTCCGGCATTATAAACGCACTCCACGATCCGAGAATGCAATTCCAAGTCCTAGAAAAAATGGCAGCCACGGATCACGGGTCATTAGATATGCGCTGACTGGGGTAGCTAGGACTTCAGACAGGGTCACCGCGCTGCTCAGGCGGAACAAAGCTGTGGCTCTATGAACGAATAAGTAAACGAATACCATGGCCATATATATAATGGCTACGCATACATCTCTTCCTCTGGGAATCGGTCCGCTACCATGACCAAGGCAATGGATGAAAGGGCAATATCCCCGCCACCAATGAGCCTCCACATTCCCGACAGCCAGACCAGTCGCAATGGCAGGACACCAGGATACAAGCCTAGAATTCTATATATTAGTCGAAATGCAATCCATTAAGAGAGCACCGAGGCACAACTCACAAACAATGCGGACCCAGATCTCTCCGAGAAGGAGTCCCAGGATCCCTAGAAGGAGAACTGGTTTGCGTCCCCAGTGGTCCGCCAGCACGCCATACGGGACAGACAGAAGGATTCCTACAAGGCACTTCCATTAGCCTGCAATGGTATGGACATATTCGGATTCAGTTGGTCACCATACCTGGTAAGACATCGGATGTCGCCTTCCATCCATTCACAAGGGCCAATTCACTCTGCACCGGTTCCGACTTACATATATCCTCTGTTATGGACGTTTTTGCTGCTTTCCCTAGAGCAGCTAGATAATCCCGGGCACACAATGTCTTCGAATATCTTCATTTGGGGTGCCGCAGTTAGGTAGAACCCAAAGTCCATGGCGAGGATAAGCGTGGACGCTGCTATCATCACGGTCAATTTCTGTGATCTCGAGGTGGATGCTGCTTGGGCTTCGTCGGTCCCCAATAATGGTGCGCCTTCATCGGGTGTGGTGGTCATTGGATCTTGTCTAGCCATTTGATTGTGTCCAAAGTAATATAATGGCAGGAAACGTTGGGGGAAGCGAAAAGAGAAGATGAACCATGCCAATACTCTCAGAGGAAACTCCCGGGTAGGGCCCAGATGCTGTGAAGCATTTTAATAGGGTATTAAGCGCTAATGAGCAGTTATCTTTTCATGAGAATCTTGTGTTAGTTCTCAATGAAGGGGTTAGGAGGCTTAGATTAGAAGGATTTGGAGATCAAAGCTTATACTCAGACATGTCAAGCCAGTAGCAAGGGCGAACCAAAGACCCTGAGGATTAGGGAATGCGGAGTTCCGAGGGGATAAGATGTCAGACATGGGGCTTTCGGCCGGGGTCTCGGCCATTAAAAGCGATAATGATTTCACGGTTGAGAGTATGATACTTTGATGGCTTTCCCTCTCATGTCACGGGCCAGAGCTAGATCAGTATACGCATGACACTCTTTTTCACTGCTATACATGTGAACGGATGCAACACGGATAATCTCGTTCAATCCAACGGGCACTTTGGATGGAGTGTGTAGTTCAAACCCTCCCAAAATGAGGGGATTGCTGCGCCGCATTTGACGTCTTTTTGTCCGTGCGGTAGCAACAGACGAAGGAACACTATTATTAGCCTCAAGCTTGTAGAGTCAACTAGGTTCAGGCCAATCCTGTGAAGCCAGCTGGGCCGCGATATTTTCCAGCAGGCTCTGACACTGAATAACAGGACCAAAAAATGAGAAATGCAGGTCTACTCCATATATCATATTGCTGCCTTATCTACCCATATACTTTCACCAGCGTATCAGCATTCACTACAGGAGGGGCCCCTTCCGGCAAGAAGCCGACATGGAAGTGCTGTGGATGAATACTATGGAGCGATCTAGACTGAACTCAACATTCCGCCACCGAGATTTGACAGGGCCTAGATAAGCAAATTATCATACATTGAAGGATATGTTGGGCCTCTTCTTATGTACTTTTGTCTCGTGGCATATCGCAGGACGTCTAAGTCCTAGACGACAGTAACCCCTCACTTCCTGTGTTGGATTTAGCTTATCGAACAGAGGATATCATACTGAGTACTCCATGCACATATCTCGGTTTACTTTATTTACTAGATAACTACTAGATCCTTGGTCGATCACTTCCAGAGCTTCGAAAAGAATAGTTAGCGCCTCTCCAGGAATATCGAGATCGGCACTGTCATACTCAGATCCGTGGATCCGAAGGACCATAATATGCCCACCAATCGGTTCCACCCCATGATTGTGTCCAAAGTAGGATGCTTTGTTTAGGGCTTTCTCAATATCCTCAACCCCTGCTTCTTTCGGATAAAGCAAGAGAGACTCTATGGGAGTGATAAGTGCCTGAAACCCTATAGAAGGTCTATGGTGTCCCGCGCAACATCCATGTCGAATAATTGACCTCGGAATAGCTCCAGAAAGTTCTATCTATCTCAATGCTCAATCGCCCAGAAGCGAGATACTCTATGGAGACTCGGTTCCAGTACTCTCTGATAAGCGATCCAACGACTCAGCTGCCGCTGGCGTGTGATAGAGTGTCCCACGAACTGGTAGACTATGCGAAGAGGGTTCTTCCATCGTCAGTTCTGCTACAGATAGGGCTGTCAAGCATTGTCCGAGACATGTCCAAGTGTACTCCGGAGGGGATGGACTCTTTATCTACTAAGATATCCTCATACAAATGGAGAGTTTGCACCGATCCGTGTCTATGTATAAAGCAAGACAGGTACCCTTCGTAAGAGAAATTATTCCAATATTGGTGCAATCCATGACAGGCGGATGTAAGTCGATACGGCGACAACCTGCGCCATTGACAGTGACCATGAATTCGGCCCTCGAGTTGCTACCAACTGTCGAGGGTTTGATTTCACTCTTCTCTTTGAGGATGTCGTACTAACAGCGATACCTGCGGCCTTGTTCCTTCTTTTCCTCCCAGTACGACTGCATATCATACGAAGGGATCCGGTGAAAATGATGTCCTACAAACTGGCAGCGTATAAACTAGTAAGAACGACTCTCTTGGTAGATATTCGGACTCTAACCACAGATACTTTTCGGGAAGATGCTTTTAATGGCTCTATTTGTGTTGTATGTCATCTATTCAGTATTACGCATCAGAACACCAGCCTTGCGTACCCCGTTATCAATTGTATCCGACGTTCTCAACATCGTGACTATTGCCGCTGCAGTGGGCCTTTCATTTCTAGAGGATCAACGCTCAACGCGACCATCTGACCTCTTGGTGGTCTATTTCTCCTCGCTGATACTTCTGTGGGTCCCTCGGCTGCGTTCATTGTGGTTGATTACCGCGGGAGAGTCATGTAGAGGCTTGTGGACGACGATATACATCATCGCCGTTCTGATTGCATTCCTCGAATCAACCAGAAAGGTCAAAACTCTGCGCCCTCCATATAAGCACGTCACAGTGGAACAGGTCAATGGGTTCTGGTACCGAAGCCTCTTTGTATGGGTCGTGTCCTTCGTCCAGAGGGGGTATTCGAGAATTCTCTCCAATGGGGACATGCCCGAGGTCGATGAGAGCTTACAAGGAGACCTGACGCGCGATAAACTGGATCGAGCCTGGGTGCAATCAGAGGGGAGATACAAGCTCATCAAAGCGGTCTTCCGCGCATACCTTTGGCCTGCTCTTTCAGGAATTGTCCCTCGCCTGATGCTCAGCGGATTCACCTTCTGTCAGCCATTCCTGATCACATCAACGGTGGAATATTTCAATGGAGACACAAGGACCAGACCCAAAGAATATGCACAGGCGTTGGTGGAGGCGTTTCTGCTCGTGTATCTGGGCATCGCAGTATGTATTGATGAATGTGGACCTCCATCGGAGTCTCTAAGCGTATTTCCAGATATCGATGGCCGTATACTGGCGCCAGACCTTTCGGCTGGGTACGATGCTACGGGCAGGCCTTATCTCGATCCTGTACCAGAAAACGACCGTATTAGCGGAGGAAGATGTGAAAGGGAGTGCCGTTCTCACATTGATTGGCACGGACGTAGAACGAATTGTCAATAGTTTCCGGTCATTGCATGAAATCTGGGCGTCGATCATCGAGGTCGCCGTGGCACTCTATCTTCTAGAACGTCAAGTTTATCTGGCCTGTCTCGTCCCTGCAATAATTTCTCTGGGTGACTCTATCTCTCCAAGCAGCGCTTAACTACAGGATACTGACATGTTTTAGCATGCGTATTTGGGGCCGGTCCAATATCTGCACGAACTGCACCAGCACAGAAGGCTTGGGTTGAGAGAGTTGAAGAGCGGGTTGCCGTCACATCCTCCATGCTGAAGGATATGAAGTCAGTGAAGATGCTGGGATTGATTGACGTGTTCTTCAGGTTGATCACTCGGTTGCGCATGTCAGAGTTGAAGACGTCTTCTCGGTTCCGCATGCTCTTTATTTGGACGGTGCTATTATGTAGGGTTACCACGGCCTATCTAATGAAGCAATGTTAACTGTTCATAGCAAATATACCGATGGACTTGGCTCCGTATGCCACGTTCGCCGTCTATGCAATTATCTCCGTGGCTCGGAATGATCAGACCCTATTGGCATCTCAGGCCTTCACTTCGCTGTCGTTAATCTCGCTGATGACATCGCCGCTGCTGGAGTTCGTACAAGCTGTACCGTCCTTCATTCAGTGTATTGGCTGTTTTGAAAGAATCGAGTTGTATCTGGAGAAAAAGCCTATCACGAATTCTCCAAATGATGGATCACTAACCCCAAGGAACGAGCAGACAGACGCAAACCCGGAACAGACTGAATATTCAAACAAGCTATCGGCAAGTCCTGCTGTGATATCGTTCCTAGATGCAGACATAGCATGATCCTCCGATTCCGAGGCCGTACTGCAAAATCTGACCCTGGATATTGGCAAGGGAATCACCATGATCGTCGGGCCTGTGGCCTCCGGAAAGTCCGCGCTCATTAAAAGTATATTGGGCGAAATGGCTGTGAAGAAAGGTTCTATCCACGTACCATTCAGGGATATTGCGTATTGTCCTCAGATACCATGGATCGTGGACGACACTATCTGGCATAATATCACCGGCGGTACTGAGTTTAATGCTGCATGGTATAACTTTGCAGTGTCTGCTTGCGGTCTAAGTGTTGATTTCCAGTCTATCCCAGCTGGAGACATGCATGTCGCAGGTAGTCGTGGTGCTTCGCTCAGCGGCGGACAGAAGCAAAGAGTGGTACGTCCTGCGCTGGCGGATGAGGGCGAATGTTGATATGGCTAACATAGAGGGTACCAGGCCCTTGCACGGGCGGTCTACTCTAGACTTCCAGTCCTCCTCCTTGACGATATCTTCAACGGCCTGGATTCCAAGCGTATAAGCGACATATCTGCAAAACTGCTCGCCAAGGATGGATACTTCCGCACAGCTGGGAAAACAGTAATCCTGGCGACTCACACCGGTATAGCTCTTGGTTCTCTATGTCGGTTTGAAACTGAATATAACATTTCCAGATTCACTTCTTCCATATTCTGACCGTATCATCGCCCTGGACCATGGCGCAGTTGTTTACAGAGGTTCATATGAAGACCTTGTCGCCCGGACACCAGATTCTATAATAAAGAATCTGATATTGCCCCAAGAAAAAACAACCAGCCTTGATACTGATAAGGCTCCGGTAGAAGAAATCCGATGCGATGCTGCCAACACGTATCCAAGTGACAGTAATAAAAGGAAAAGCGATCTCGACCTCTCTCGGCGCGATGGCAGTTGGAAAGTATACAAATACTACATTAACAGCGCAGGCCCCTGGATTTCCGCGGTTTTCGTCACCTCCTTCATCATTTCGACTTTTCTCAGCACCTTCTCCAGTAAGTTATTTCCCCCTTTGAAACTTATACGAATGTGCTCAGCTGACTACACAACTTTGCGCAGCCCTGTGGATCTAATGGTGGTCTGACTCGAATGCAAAGGAGCCCAACGAAAAGGTCGGCTGGTATCTGGGATTCTATACCGCATTCACAGTGGTCGGCATCCTGTCCTTCTTCCTTGGGTGCTAGTAAGTTCTGGTCTGGGAGGGTTAGGTAGAGAGTCGAGCACTGAGTCGTCTCCAGTCTATTGTTGATTCACATCATCAACGACACGGCACTGACTTTACACACGGATTTACTGAAAGCGACGCTGAAAGCACCATGGCACTTCTTCCAAACAACCGACGCTGGCACTATGACGAATCGATTCAGTCAGGATATGGACCTCATCGACATGAAGCTGCCTCTCTGGCTGGTCAACACTGTAGCAAGTACGTAAACTCGACCTCGATCCGAATCTTTGAACCAGAACCAGCTAACTCGCTCCGGCAGATGTCGCACTCACCATCATGAAGCTCATTCTCCTATGTGTAGTTGGTAAGTATATGGCCGTCACTTTCCCCTTCCTGGTGGCCACTTTCGTTCTCATCCAGTTCATCTACCTTCGGACCTCTCGGCAGGTGCGACTACTCGACATCGAAGCCAAAGCGCCCCTCTATGCACATTTCGCCGAGACCATCGATGGGATAACCCCGATGAGAGCCTTCGGGTGGCAGGGGAACTTCCAACTGGAGTGCAACAGGCGACTCAATCAGTCCCAGAGACCATTCTACATGCTGCTTTGTCTGCAGCAATGGCTCAACCTGGTTCTCGATCTAGTTATTGCAGCCGTGGCGGTGGTCCTGATGGCAATTGCTACCTCGGTCAGAAATCAGTTCAGTGCTGGTGGCATGGGAGTAGCCCTGAATCTGGTGCTGAGCTTAAACCAGATTCTCGTGCATGCCATCCAGTCATGGACACAGTTGGAAACGTCGATCGGTGCGGTTTCTCGCGTACACAGCTTCAAGAAGGACACGCCTTGTGAGGATGCAGACATGGAGTCACCAGCTACAGCCCAGGAGTGGCCAACCGAGGGTGCCGTAGACTTTGATAATCTCACGGTGACTTACCAGTAGGCTCTCTCTCCCTCAAACCTTGCATATATGCTTTCACGTCTTGCAGTCTTGAAAGTGGCTAAAATTGCATATAGAAGTACAGATCAGCACCCCGTCCTCAAGAACCTAACTCTCAGAATTAAACCCGGTGAAAAGCTCGCAATCTGCGGTCCATCGGGCAGCGGTAAAACATCTGTGATCATGACCCTCCTGCAGATGACAAAAGTCAAAAGCGGTAGTGTCTTTATCGATGGACGAGACCTGGCATCCATCCAACCATCCGATATCCGCTCGCGACTCAACGTTATCCCCCAAGATCCGTACTTTTTGCCTAGCACGATCCGGCTCAAGATAGACCCCCATGCAGTCGCGTCTGATGCTGAGATACTGCGCGCGGTCAAGAAGGTAGGCCTTTGAAAACAGATTCAGATGAATGGCGGTCTTGATGGAGATCTCAACGCTTCGAACTGGTCCATGGGAGAAAGGCAATTACTGGCTTTGGCAAGAGCGTTAACATCACGAAGTCCGATTTTGATCCTGGATGAAGCAACGAGCAAGTATGCTGCCCTCTTCGCATGGTTTTTACCGCCAAGGCTAATACAAGAATAAATGAAGTGTCGACCGTGAAACAGAATCGATCATGCAGAAAGTCATAGAGACAGAATTCGCCCAGAAGACCATCATCATGGTCACACATCGACTCCGCTATGTCACGCGGTTTGATCGAGCGGCCCTGATCAAGAACGGAGAGCTCGTTGAATGTGATAGTCCGGCGGCGTTGCTTGCGCGGCAATCGGAATTCATGGGCTTCTTTACTACTTTCAGAGGGGCGTCTTGATCAGATACCTACATATAATGGATCCGGAGTAAATTGTTAAACATACATGTATATAAATCTCTACTCTTTCTTACTAGAGAAAATAAACTTATTAAGAAAATCGAAAGAGGCAGACATGACCTAACCGAATCGAATCGCATTTCATTCCATTCATTCCTCCCGTCCTTTTCTTTCCTTGCCTTCTTTATACTGTCTTCTTTAATCCTCCTTGTATTCTACCTAGATAGAAAACGAGGAAACCAGAAGACAAAAGACCTACAATAAAACTAAAAACAGAAAGCCTCAACAGAAAGCCAAACAGCCAAAAGCAGAAGCAGAAGCAAAGCAAAGCAAGATACTCCCTACCAACAACCCAAAATTTCCCAGCAAAGCAATGTAATCGAGAAACGAAGGGATATCTGAATAGTATAAGATAGAAAGGGAAGAAAAAGAAGCATCAACACCTAAAAGGAGGTTCTCCAAGGAGATCTCAACAGCCAAGTCAAGAAACAAAACACCCACGTGCGTAACCCGGTATAACGTATAACCACATAACAACGTCGTGAGACGGTTCCGGCAACGATGAACAATTACCGGCCACTCCTTTTTGGGGGTATGTCCCATGTTATACATATAGGGTCATCACTCCCCGTTTCCAACTCCACATACATAACGTAACAGTACAGTTAATGCACTTGGAAAGCTCATCCTTCCCCAGGGAACGGGTCTACTTCTTCAGAATGGCCTCGTACAGGCTGCCAACACCACCAATGGCCGTGCCGGTGAGGACACCCGCCCACTGGCCGGGAATCGACACATTCACCTTCTCAATAGAGAAGTTGCTGTAGATGTCCCAGAAAGTGAAGTGGTTCGCGTACACCAGGTACGAGATCAGAGCTTTGGCAATGTTGTAGACAAGAGGGTCGAAGCTGGCCTTGTCCTGGCCCGAAGAGGCCGTGCGCCGCGTGCCATACGAATGGCTAGTAGCGGGCTGGCTGGCCTTCAAGCTCAAGTTGAAGAAGTACGCAAAGGTCAGAGGGAGGAACAGGCTGGTGGTCAGCCACAGAGAGAAAGGCGCCCAGAAGGAGCCCGTGAGCAAGACAAACAGGTCAGGGACCTTCAGGGCAAACTCGGGGGTGTGGATTGCATCCACAGCAGCGACGGTAGTCAAAAACTTCAGGGGCACGAGCTCCTTGACAAGGCTGAATCCCTCGAGAGCGATGATGATAGCCTCCACGGACTTGACACTGCTGAGCGCGGAGCGAACAGCATCGGAGTGCTCCGTCAGGCGAGACGCAGCCCACGCATCCGACACTCTCTTGCGTGCAAGAGCCGTCTGGCGATCAATCGCCTCCGTCACAACCGCCGGCGACGGGGGCAGCGAAGCAGTGAACGACAGCGGCGAGCGGGCCGGAGTGCGAGTGGGAACCGGAACGGGGCTCTTGGTCACGCTGGCTGAGTCGGATTCATCACTAAATAGCGGTCAACACACAGTCCAAAGCAATCCCTCCTGCACCGCGACACGTCTAGAATCCGGACGCGCGCACACAGACAGGAAGGACTGAGAAAACAAAACGTACGTAGCATCCGACTCTTCCTTGGCCTTGGTCGTTCTCCGGCGGACAGACTTCTTGATCTCATCACCGGATGCGATCGCATCAGACTTGGGCTCTCTCTTGACAGGCGACGAGAGACGCGACGGCTGGGACAGTCGTCGATAGTAATCCGCGAAGCGCTTGTCGCCAGAGAAGACGTCTTTGTTTGAACGGAGATGCTCATCGAGCGTGGTCTCGAGCTCTGCTTTCAGGATGCTCGCATCACTGGTGGAAGAAGGCGAAAGTTAGTGATCTGAAGACTCAATATCCACTGTGCGCGACACGTACTGCTTGAGGTCAGAGACATCGGCAAGGTTCAGCAAGTCACCTTTGCGGAGACTCTTGAGATAGGGAAGTCCAGCAGACATGATGGGTGATTATTATATGGGCCGAGATCGCGTGGACCATGCGACAGCAACGATATATAGAGCGACAGAGCGCGATGTATAGAAAAGCGCCAGGGGCGAGAGATGTTCAGGGTACCTGACCGTGATGAGGATGGAGCGTTTAGTTGACGGGGGGTTTGGAGGAGAAGCTCGTGGGGCGGCAGATCAGGTGTTGTTTACATCCGTTGGACTAGCGTGTTTTCGCGGCGCAACGTCAACATGCCGATCATCGATTGCATTTCTTAGCAGTCATTATGCTGAATTAGAAGAATAACAGAAGAGGGATAATCTATTCGAGCCTATAGTACAGTGTATCTAGCTCTATCAACACATACAGTACAGATCTATCATCAGACACCAGCCACATGCGTGCAGATACAGAAAAACAATCGATGCCAAATGACGACCGTGAACGCCCAACATGCCGCCCGCTCATCCCATGCTTCTATCTAAATCTGTCTCTGGGTACAGAGCATCGTCTGGCTGCGTTCGAACAGGAAGAAAAAGGACGAATCTAGAAATCACAACGGTTGCAGCTCGTCCGCTGTCTGCCACGAATCCATCTTCTTCAGGAGGAATTGATACAGAACCAGCATCGTTCCACTCTGGACGCTGGTCCATAAACCTCGCGGTCCCACGCCACGGAACCATCCGATGATTCCTTCGGTCTTGTAGATGATCTTCAGACCAGTAAAGAAAGACGAAGTGTCCAGCACGGTAGCACCAGGCCGGGGTAGTGAAGGAGTCGAGGTACAGATGGGACGGGCTTGCGTGCGTGTGTTCGTAGCCGTTGGATGAGCTGACTGATGCCGCGAACCATCGCTCTTCACTGTCCTCTCAGTAGGCCTGACTTCCTGCCCCGAGCTGGTAGGGTTGACTTGCGTCTGAATTCGGGTCTTGACGACGTCCATCGGGCAAGTCATGACACCCGCCATTCCACCAGCCGTAGTGGCGGTCAAAATCTCCAGGCCAAGGTTCAGATCTTTAGTGCCCGACCAGTCCTGGGCCAGTTTTCGTTCTTGCTCATAAAAAGCGAACTGCAGAGCAGAAAACGGCAGGTCTCTGAAAATAGTCGCCTTGTATCCGTAGAACAGTGCTGAGAAACCTTCCTGGCGCACAATCGTCCGCAACGCATCTGTGGTTGATCTGTAATTATAGCCGGAACGGAAATAAGGATTATTATATCGTCCTTGGAGCTGCAACCGGGTCTTTAGCACCTCCGAAGGGACGTAGATGATCGAGGCAGCCAAGTCCGCAAGGAAACCTGCAGAGTTATTAGAACCGCGTCTTTCATACTAACTCAGCAACCCGAAACAATCTCCACTCACCTCCAGTCAGATATGTCACACTAGGATTTATCCCGGCATCCAGCATATGCCTCTTGCTGAGCTCATATACACCAAAGAAGATGAGGGTACCCGGGAACGACCCAAAGAATGCCGGCGTGACACCACTGTACAATCCACGAACTCCCTCTTCCCTCAGGATAGTCATATACGATGAGGACATGGAGGCGTATTTGGGCGGGAAATGCGGATCGCCCTGCTGCCGGGTCTTCACCGTGTCTAGAGTGTGCATCAGCATGTCCCCGGTCGTTCCACCAATACCACCGGCAAGCATGGCCTGTAATCAAGAGGTCGTCCACCGGTCAGCCAACAAAACTCTGTCAGGTTGTATACGCCGTGGTCCGCCGTCTTCAAGGCTCAATTGAGCTGCTGAGGTCCATAGCAAGACGAATGTCCGACGAGAAGCGCAAAACGCCGCGACTAGATGAAAAGAACTTCATGGACATACATGTAGATACGGCGACCGGTATTCCTCATCTCCAATTTGAGGCTCTCTTGCCTGAATAGCCCTCTCCCCTCGCACTCCATCTTGTATACGGCCTGCGCCGCTCGTCACCGCCGCCGAACCATCCCGTCCGCCGGTATGTGAAGAAGAGGGGGTCGATGAGTCCGCCGAGATGAAGAAGCTATATACCCGCGAGGACAGGCTCATATCAAAAGCGCCGCGGCCCGTATCACGGCGCAGACCAGGCCACGAGCGCAAGTGCAGATGTGAGGTGCGGCGAGATTATGGAAGCGTTGCCAGCCGCGGACACGCTATAACGCAGAGAAACGAAGGTAAGAAGAACTTCTAAAGAGAGGAAGGAGATGCAAATGAAAGCATTACACTGCTGGAACCCAGCTGACAGATAGCAAATGGTCTATCGCTGTTCGAGGAGCCTTCGTGATCGACTTCCACTTCCAAAAATTTGGCTCGGGTCGGCCTCGGGGATGCCGTTTCTCCGCCACCCGCTCCGTCAATTCAAGGATATCTACGGAGTATCACAGCCACAATCAACCCAGACGATATCAGATAAACTTTATGGCTACGTGATGGAATAATTGCTCTCAGCGACTTCATTAATAACAAAACTGAACGCCAGTGGAAAGTCTGGCGGCTCGTCTCAGTACTTCTACCTTACAACGTATCGCAACCGCAGGTACAGAGTGGATGCACGCCAATCGAGGAAACTCGGGGATAAGGAAACAACGGAATAGAAGAAGCGGCGCCGTAGGAAAAGACCAATTCCAATACGAAAACTAGGGGAAGGAACTATAGGAAGGAATTGCGTGCTCATAACCATGACCATCGCTGACGGAGCTCACGCTGAAACCAAAGAGGCTATCCGCTCGCAAAGTACAATAAGAAGCATCAGAAACTCCGAAAGCCGATTTTTCCCAGCAGACGCGGGCGCGCCGAATACGCGTCTGCGGACGTCTTTTTGGATTCCCCTCAACACTTCCCACTCTTGCATGGGATGGTCGCGAACATTACTTGTCGGTCCTCATTGTCGTTGACTCATAGAATACGGACTTGATGGCGAGGCTGGCTTAAGACTCGCTTAGGACTTCTGTTGATTGCAGCCAGCAGTCACTTCGATCCGATGGAGCTCTACTGAGGCTTCTTGGCAGTAGCACCGCCATATCCACCGGTGTAGCGCTTCACATCGGTGGCGTCATAGCCCTGGCGGACAACACCCTTCAAGGTCTCCCATCCCTGGCGAACCGGCGGGGGGGTGCTCTGGTGAGAGACGGCGGTGTCAACGCGGGCGGTGAGGTGCGAGACCGAGTTTTGAACGAAGCTGCTCTGGGAGTGTCTCGCGCGGAAGAAGGTGACGTAGATGAACAGGAGGACCCAGCTGCCCTTGGAGAAAGTGAGAGCGGACAGGATCAGGCGGAGGAGCAGAGCGATCTCGAGGGCGGCAACCAGACCCATGCTGGCATCGTAGTACTTCTTCACGAACTTGCCAATGTTATCAGCCAGGGGAGATGACTTGGCAGCCGGCTTGGGGGAAGTGGGAGAGGCCGGCGTGGCACCGTTGGCAGCCTGGGTCTGGGGCTGCAGAGTCGGGATGAGATAGGTCCTGGTGTAGGTCGCAACGTGGAAGACCGAGTACACGCTGAAAGGCAAGAGCGCCAAAGGCACCTGGCGCGAGTAGAGCCAGACAAGAGCCATTGCTGAGATCGCGTGAGTATAGTTTTCTTCTAATCAGTCGACATGGATGCACCTACCGAGATACTGAACGTTCTCATCACCGGCGAGCTTCAGCGCAATGCTGGGGGCACCGCCCTGCAGACGTCCACGCGCGACATACTGCTTGTACACAACGATTCCATAGGTGAGGGCGGCGGCGAGGAAGGCGGTGCGGTAGGAGAACTTGGCCCAGCGGGAGTAGTAGTTGAAGGTGATGTAGGAGAGGAAGTAGCGCGCGACGGAGAGGAGCAAGGTCAGGTGGCTATGGAGCTGTCAGCTTGTCTGGAACGGTTCCCTCATCTCCAATTGAAGCCCAACGACGCCCTGGTAGGCGATTCTTGAGGATGCCCGCACGATCTGACCGCGCAGATGGGCCGAAGGAGCTATGACGGTGAAGGACGAGGCAGAAGCACATACCCTACGAACCACGCGAATCTGGACAGAAACAGTCAGCACGAAAAGCTACCATCGAAGAGCAGCCCGGAGAATAACATACTGCAACGTCTGAGCCAGCGCCTTGAGCCTCTCGGGCAGAGGCAGCGTCGCCGGAGGAGGAGGAGCCATGGCTGTAGGTGAGGTGATTTGGTTAGGCAGACGGTGATCGAAAGATAGTTACGCAGGAGAAAGCGACAACGCAGAGGGCCGTCAGGGAAGAATGAACGAGGAGCAAAACAACGACAGTGAGGAGGAGCAGGAGGAAACCAGAGGATCTATCCGTCAGTATAGTCTCAGGACCAGGAACAGTCTCGAGGAGGCTGGGCGGGAATCCTGAATTCGGTGTGCGGCAGGAAAAGGAAGGTGGTCTCTATCGCCGGCGGTCGAGCTGCTCAGCCGCGCTCTGATTGGCCCGATCCGGCTGCTCTCCGCCCTCAGCCGCCGTGACGTCTCCGGCGATGATGCAACCAGTTTGATGATTCTTGTATATTATTCCACTATCCTCTACATATATTATCAAGATCTATTTCGTTCCAAGTAGACAGAATGACGACGATGACGAGTATCCCAGTTCCTGGCTCAATTGCTCAATTGACCTGTTGGCTCTTCACGTTCATCTCAGCTATCTCAGCTATCCACGTAATTACTACAGATCTCCGCTTTCACACGCCAGTTGATATAGCCTCGGATCGAGCACACCATACATTCAATTCATCATAGATTCGCCAATCATCAGCTATTACTGCGTGTTTCTTGAAAAATCGCTTTGGCTCGCATTGCACTCACTAACTGATCCTCATCTACTCCCTACTCTCCTATGCATGGACTGTCTACTTCCTACTGAGCGCACATTGCCAACTGTGGAACCGCTCCCGGTTCCGGGTGAACTATCACATCTGTTCTCCGGCACTGCCTCTCTCTTCTCTGCCGTTCTGTGGCTGTGGCTGAACAATCCAAGCACGTCAATGCCAGCATGTGCTTGAACTATTACTCTGCATAGTAGCCAAGCCTGTCATACCATAACCCAATATTCTGGAATTAATCTTATCTCTCAGACTCACCAGGAACAGAACAGAAAATGCGGAGAGCCACGCTAGATTACCTAGATCCACGATCTGCTCCAGCTAGTAACTAGTGATCAATCCTCGATCGATGCAGACTAAAAAGGTGCTTGTCCTGCCCGGCGGTGGGTGCGCACCCCCGCCTTTCCATATACATACATACATACATCATCATTGGTGAGAGATCTCGAAAAGTCGTCCAACAGTTTATTATTATTATTTCTTTCGAGCACTGACATGTAACTAACTAGTTCTTGACTCTGTCATACATCAGAGAGGTCTTTGCTTTTTTTTTTTCTGTTTGTTTTCTTTCCCTTTTTTTATCCTTCAAATCATTCAATCCGTCCAGTCGGTAATAGTCGAAATTCCCTCTACAATTTCCCATCTCCCATCTCCTCCACAGTGATATCGTCCTCCCTAAACACCTAGAAAATATCTAGAGAATATCTCGAAGTATCAAGACACCTCTCCAACCCATCCAAGCACACCGCATAATCCATACTCCAGTAGAGTACCTAGAGTCCTCGATCAACCACCCGTCTTCGTAACAGGGTACTTCCTCGCCTTCTCCACCGAAATATCCAACGCATAGGGCTTCCTCTTCCGATACCCGCTCCGATCCTCATCGGGACTCATCATCAACGAGTCATACAGATCCAGATTCGCTGCCCGCTCGCAGTTGCCGCAGCTTCGGTTCCGGATCACGGTGTACCTCACCTTGCCCTGGCCACGCAGCAGGTTGAAGTCGGGCGTCCATCCGGCTTTGATGCGATGCCACTGTTCGAGGTCCTGTTCGGTGGAGGGAGAGTAGCCCTGACGCGAGCATGGGGTGTATGTGTACCAGCTGGGTGGGAGGGGGAGTTGGAGTTCTGTTTTCTCTTCGTTGTTGGCATCGTTATTGTCCTCGATACCCATACCGTGCTCGGTATCGACAGCATCCTTCTGAAGAAGCCCCCCATCGAACCGAAAAGCACAATGCACCCTCGCATTACAGAACCAATCCTTGGTATGTCCACACCTAAACTTAACCCTTTTCATCACCTCCCCGAGGCCGTTCCGCTGCAGGCTCCATTTGCGTCTACAATCGACGCACGCCGCTTCCATGTCGAGCTGTCCATAGGTCCAGTTCTCCTCGTCGCAGCAGCGGCCGGGGATCCGGCTTTTTTCAGCCTCGAAGAGTTCGGGTCTCGCGAATGGAACGCCGTTGGGGGCGCGGCACCATTCGGGTTTGTATTTGAAGCCGACGTTGATGGTGCATCCGCATTGGATGTAGTGTTCGTAGAGGATGAGGTGGCACATTTTGTGACGTTACTGCGAGTGCTGTCAGTAGGTATATCTATATACATGCTCCTGGAGAGGGAGCCCGTACCTTTTGCGAGGGGTTTGTTTTCTTCGTACGCAATAGATCTAGATCCAGTTTAGATCTAGTATGTATCCTGACTTCCTCTACCCCTTATTCAAAGAGACAATCCACAGGATATAAGGCGATAGTCAAAGCAAGCAGGCCAGACGATATGTAACCCCAGACCTCACTGCATGGCCAAACCGATCAAGGCCAGTATCACACAGTATGTCGTAAGTGGCTCTCACAAGTAGATATCGCCCTCAGAGCGGAGGTCACAGCAGAGGTATGACCATGGCATACGACAGTAAAGAGGATGAGGTGAGAGAAAGAAAGAGGCAGTAAACAGAAGAGAATAAGGTAAACAACCATATACTCAGAGGATTCACTCACTTCATCTGGCCTCACGCGTTCCGACGCGTCACGCAGTAGGAAACACCATAGCAAGAGACAGCGTGACTCTCTTTGTAAGTATAACACCCTGGATAAGCATCCATGGAATATCAGTCTATAGTAAATTAATCATGTAAATTGTCTGCAATGGAAAACATGAGATGGAAGCAGAAACACAAGTCCATTTGTTACATCTAGTACCAATATCGGATGGACCAAAACGTGGAACGATCTGCTGTACTCACAACTACTCCAGTACTTCAATATCAAGAACAATTCTACAACATACATAACTGCATGTCGAACTCAACCTCATCATTATTTCAATCACAACCTAGATACATATCTACCTCCGAGGACTTGGCAGGCAGACGCTGACCAAGGCGAGTGCGACGCAGGATGGAGCTCAAACCACGAAAAGCGACAGAGACAAGGAAAATCGCGAAAGATGGTTGGAGGGGATGTGTTCAATAAAAAGATGTAGGGGGTGAAAAAGAAGACACAACAGGAAAGGAGAAAGAGGCGAGACAGGAGGTATAACATAGGCAAAAAGTACATGACAAGAAGCAAAAATGCAGGCGTAGGGCGATTCAAAGCTGGTTCGGTTTGCCGTCCTGCACCCGTGTATCATCTCCTTGCAATCGAAAAGATTCCATCCGCCGCAAAGCATACAGAGCGTTTCTGATGACTCCCGGCGCAAATCTCCTAAGTTTCGGCCCCAAATCGGTATTAGTTTGGATAGGATTAAAGTCCCCGTCCGTCCCCTTTTTTTGTTCTCCTTCTCGGGCTCGGTTCGGCGCCCCGATAAAATAAAAAGAAGTCGTTACCAGAAAGAGATATTGGTAAAATGAGAGGTCAAAGAGTGTGTGAGGTAACAGAGAGAATCGGACACGTAAAGGGAAAGTGGAAGTGTTTAAAAGGAGCGCTCGATCAGTGGGCAGACGCCAATGGAGACATAATAATCAACTGTTAGGTTCCTCGGATAACAATCAGTGCCGCAAGTGATCCCCTGCCAGTCAACGGCCGGCTTGGATCGTCTCCGATCCAAGTCTTGCGGTTTTAGCGAAGAGAGAAACCCTTTCTCTTGCCCTTCTCTTCGAGAGGTCTTCCACTCTCGATGCGGCCTTTCTTCTCTTCTAACTCCTGGCGTTGTCGTTCGAGCTGGTCCTTCATCTCGCGATGCCGCGCGTATAGTTCGTCCTCGCTCTGTTTCAATTTGCTTTCCTTCTCCTGGACCTTCTGTTGGAAGACCATCTTCATCTCGGCCTCCATCTTGGCCAGCTTCTGCTCGTGCAGTGTACGCTCCTCCTCCTGCTTGACGGCCGGGTTGACCTCCTTGAAGACGCTCGGGTCCTGGGCAACACCCATCTGGGTGAGCTTGTCAGAGCGGTAGTTCTCGTACAGGACGTTGTTGGTGTGCTCCTTGAGCTCCTCCATGTGGGTGCGGATCAGCATCTGGCGCAGCTTGACGAAATCGCAGTGCTCCTCGTTGTCCACCTCGATGATACCCCAGGGGTAACGACGACCGCGGACCTTGCGGCCCTCAGGGGTAGTGACCTCCGCGTTGGCACCAACGACGGCAAAGGGGACCTTGGACATAATTTCCTGGTTCTCAGCAATCGTTTCTTCGTCATCGAGCTCGTAACGGGGTCCCTCAAAGATCTGGATGGAGTGGTGGTTGATATCGGCGAGGATCTATATTCATGTCAGCAAACACGGACCCGTGCGAATTTGCGAGTCGTAGAACGTACTCTCTGCTTGAACAGGGCGATCTCCTCGTCGGTCAGAGTATCGGACTTGGCAATGACCGGAATCAAGTTGACCTTGGTGTGCAGGCGGCGCATCACCTCGATGTCGAGAGGCTTTAGCGAGTGGCCGGTAGGCTGGATGAAGTAGACACATGCGTGCACACGGTTGTCGACAATGTTCATACGGTTGACTCTGTTCTCAGCCTCGAGGTACGCATCGAAGCGCTGCTCGATGTTCTCCACAATGGGACGCCACGAGTCATCGTTGTTGACGAAGTCTCCGAATCCGGGGGTGTCGACAACGGTCAGACGGAGGCGAACACCGTTCTCCTCGATATCGGCACTGATCGATTGGATCGAGACAGTCTTGGGGACAATGTCGTGGCTAGGGCCCGCACGTTCCTTCGGTGGGTAGAGCGATGTGTTGAAGAGGGTGTTAACCAGAGTAGACTTTCCCAGTCCAGACTCACCTATTCTTGTTATCAGCAGCTGCATCAAGATTGCCAATTGGATATAGATTACTCACCAACAACCATCACATTGAAGTTGAATCCCTTACGGACACTCTTACGGTGCCACTGGTTGGGCAGATTGGCGAAACCGACGTAGCCGGTCAGCTTTCTGCGGACGACGTTTCGCATATCGGTAGCAGCCTGAGCAACAGCCTTGGGGTCCTTGGAGCTGACGGTCTGCGCGTTTCCTGATCCCATTGGGTTGCTGCGCTCAACAAAGGGAGAGGTAGGCTTCGCACTGCTGCCGGTGCTGGGGACTGGGGAAGCCCGAGTAGGCGCGGCGGGAGGGGCGCCGTTAGGAGCAGGGGGAGTGGCTGCGTCGAAGTCAGTATGGTGCTCGAAGTGCTCGAAATGTCTTCTTCCACCGCTGTCGGGCGGTCTCTGTCCCACGGTGGCCGTGTAGGAACTTGGGCTGTCGAGTCGAGGAACTCTGGAGCGGGACACGGGGCGACCACGGTTCCCACAGTCTGCAGTCCGTTGAATGTCCACGATGCGATACTTTGGCCGTGCCATCATCCTAATTCTTTTTTTTCTCGTCTCCTCGAAAACACGGTTACACCACGCGCCAGAGTTGTCGAATCTACCGAGGATGCAGTGCCCGATAACGAGACGGGCCAGAGAGACGGTGGACGAGCAAGTGGAAGTGTAGAGAACAGAACAGCGGACAGAGCTTACCCATCTTGGAGGCGATTCAATGTATGCTTTCTTCTAACGAGCGGAGGGAAGGAGAAAGAGAGTCGGGCAGTCGTGGTGGACGTTGGATGAATTTCCCCTGTTTGGCGTTGCACCTGCCGTGTCAGCAACGGTTTCTCTCCTTATTTATGATTGTAGAAGTCGTCGTAGCAGGAGTAGCAGTCTTCTGCAAATCAGAGTGGATGACAGGATCAGACGAGATCAACCATGCGTCTGGTACGGATGGGCTCCTTCCAGATCCCCGATCCAGAATGAAATGGAGAAACAGAGCTGGGGGATGACGGAGGGTCGGTTGCTCCTCTGCTGTCGTTGCGAGGCGGAAACTAAAAAGAGACCAGATTGGATTTCGCGTACCTTTCGGGAGTTGTCCTGAACCAAAGGGTTGAAAAAGGGAGAACAACAATTCAAACCGACCACGAGCAACGAACGAAGCGACTGGACCGCGCGTCAAAAGAAAACAACAAAAAAAAGAATCTCAAGCACCGCTCGGGATGTGCGCGTGGCAGATTGACGGGACGGTGAAGGGGTCGAGGAAGTAAGAAGGGAAAGGGAACGAGAGAGAGAAGGGGAACGAACAGGGGCAGTTGGACGACGGTTTGAGGAACAGACGACTAGAGAGGTACGGCCGCTGCGGAGGGAGAGAAGTGGGTGGAGGAGAAGACAGGATCGGGACGAGGGTGTGCTTGGGGATCCTTGGGTCCGCCCGGCTTTGGCTTTGGCTTGGGCTTTGGCTTCTGCTGCGAGTAGAGTAGAGTAGGCTAGGCTAGACTTCAGACTAGATCGACTAACTCGTTCTTCTCTGGCGGAAGAAGAATAAACGAGTCTGGCTGGAGCTGTTCAGGGTGAACGAGAGAAAGGGGCACTTGGGGACCGTTCGTTGGCGTGTGCTTTTTGGGGGGCGCTCGCAATGAGAGAGAGAGAGAGCCTCAGAAGAGAAGCGAAGACCACGCTTGCAACGGAGAACGAACGAACTAACCAAGCGTCCCGGTCGTCTGAGAGGCCGGTTCGTCGTCACACTTGGGACCAGGGAGATTAATTGTACATAGTATGGTATCGTAGATTCTGGACTGCCTGCTAGACTACACAGATACTCGAGGGAAGTTAGGGATGGATGCGATCGCTATCCAACCGGTCACTATCAAATCAGAATTGGACACTTGAACGGAGAGTATGGACAACCACTTCGTTTCCTCGTTTTTCGCTCTATGGAATGTACGCCAGCCAACTCCATGGCACGTCGGCACTGTCAACCGGCCATGGCTATCCATCCCTTCAGGCCCCTCTTCAAGCAATGCAGCCAGTACTCGAGGACTAGAACCCAATTATCCCTATTTTTTGCCTGTTCTTTCGGCTATTCTTCGAGTGCAGTGATGCCAGAAGAATCAATTATATGACTTGAATCTACCATAATCACACAAGATCATCTTCATCTCGCTCCATCTCCATCTCAGGGGGAAAGCCGCCAGGGGTAAACATCGCAGCAATTTGGGTCTGGATGGGCTCGCGGCCAATCGCGACCGTCCTGGGCCCGACCCTAAGCAGGATCGAGCCATGGCTCACGACGATCAACGTTCGACCAGCCGAACCGTGGACAATCATATTTTATTTACTGTTAGATTATCAGAAGAGTTCGGTTCGCGTTCAGCTGAACTGGATTATATCCTTCTTTTCGATGGTTATTATCTACCACGGAGTTGTTAGTTACGGCTTCACGGCACGTCAACTATATCTTCCATCCCGGCCTATAATGATACACAATTCTGCTGTGATGCGTGTCAGACACGCAGCCTTTGCATGATCGAGCACACCTGCATCTGATAATACCCAAACAGCCCTTAATCGACACCCGCCACCACCTGGCACCTGCTGCATATACTAACACTCTCTCCTCCCGACAACATGATAATATCAGTATCTAAAGCGACATCACACAAAACCAGAAAAGCACAAGTAAGAATAAAAAAGAAAGTCCAAATAAGAAACTTTATACAAAACGGCTTCGCTCCCACGTCTTGAAACATTGCCCACGACGATGATCCGCAAATCGCTTCGAGCAAACTCGTGAGCTTTGCTTTTCGGGAATGGTCCGTCCGCTCGCGCACCAGGAGGAATGTGGGCCGAGTGCGCCCTGGATGGTATTTTTGGCAACCTTGGCTTTTTACACGCCGTGTCCAGACTCCAACCCCTAAAGTTTTAATCATTGGACTCTGGAGTACCATAAGGTATGGTATGTACTTGATAGAAGAATCTGGAGTAAAGTAGAATAGAATTACTCCGTCAAATAAGTATAGTACGCGCTTCAAGTCTCAATGTATGTACCATAATCTGATCTCCGCCCTTCCTCATGGTACTCGAGAATAGTCTACTCACAGCGCAGTCCTTACTATGATACGATACGATACGATCGACCGTCCTAATATCACGATTCGCAATTATGCAGAGCCAGGGGACCCTACTAGTTGTTGCGCCAACGGATGAATCTTCGCAATGCAGGGCTCCCTGCTGATCTTCGCGTAAAAAAAAGTTCAGAGCAAACTTAACTTACCATGGGTGCGTTTTTCTCTGCGTAGTTAGCTACGTCCTAATACATTATTATTGTGTCATAGAGATTAATACATATTCGCGAAGAGCCAGTGCGGAACCACTTTTCCAAACGACCTGAGCTCCTAGGCAGGACTATGTAGTTGCCTGCTTCTGGTGCGTAGAAAATCACTTGCACGGTAAATTTGGCGGGTTGTTTTCTTCGATGTAGGAATAGTCGTAACGATCGTGCTTGTGCATGAGCTCGTATCTTCGGATATTGGTCCAGATCGGTGATCGATCGCAAGCAGATGCGCCGCAAAACGGAGACTTCATCTAATCACTCCATTCCTCTACGGCATATTGCAACCAAGTGGAATAGTTTCGATTCTGCACGTTTCCACTTCATGATCTGGTAAAGACAACTGATCCCGAAACTCGTGGGCTGGTCCAAGGCTGGATGCTCGAATAATATGATATCAACTGGCACTTTTTGAATCCAAATGGTCATAAGTTAATACAGCCTGACCAGTCTCGGTCCGTTCATAGTACATAACAAAAAATAGAGGCAAGAGAAAAACACAAGGTATTGAGAACACCGGAACCAAAAAACAGGGCCATTGCTATGTGCCAACTCTCCTTTCGTTTTGGCGGTCATGGCCCAGTTTCATGCATGCATCACTGTTGCACCTCGCTCGTGCATAGTATTAAATCCACGTTCATCGTCCCTCCTGGCCTATTTGCCAGTCTTGCTCTTCTTCTTGGGACGCTCCTGTTCGTCGTCGTCTGAGCCGTCACCTCCTGCATCGGAAGCATCTTCCATCTCTGCATCGCTACCGCTGCCGCCGCTACTCTCGTGAGCGGAATCGTACTCTTCCGCCACGTCAGACTCCGACGAGGCCTCAAAGTCCTCGTCCACGGATTCCTCGTCTTCATCAGCAGAACCACGGTCGGCGCGTCCGCCTTCGTCCTCGCTCGAGGCCATCATCTCATCGTTGTCCAGAGCAGCCGCAAGGAGTGCAGAAGACTACACCAGTCAGTTACTGTACATATATCAAGAGAGATGCAGGGTAAACTCACGTCATCCGTCATCTCGTTCTTGAATCGGATGTTCTTCGCCTTGAAGAATTCCTCCAGAGGCTGCTGCTCCTCGCTACGGGTGCATTAGTACGGGGTTGTCTTAAGTGGGCTCGATCAGACATACCGGTTGATGTTGCTAAATTGATGCTCACCCATTCCACCCTTTAATGTCATGGTGATATCGAACGTTCTGCTGGCCGACACGGCACCTCCGACACGTGACATCGTGATAACGGCAATGTTTTCGATCTGGACGTATGTGGCCGGCTTGGGAACGAACATGAAACTCTTGTCCAGGCAGAACAGGAGACCTTCATTGGCCTTGATGGAACACTTGACTCCGCTGTGTCCATGGTGGCTAACGAAGTCTTTGGACGGCATGATAACCTTCTTGCCCGAAAGTCCACGGAAGATCTTCGTAATCACCTGGTGGATAGGCTCCTCATAACGAGGCTCCAGCTTGTCCTTGTAACGAGAATCAAGAAGCTCCCTAAAAGACCGTCAGCGAGTTGTCAGATAGACGGGGTTCCTCAAGTACGTACTGGGTCATGTTAAGTTCTATGCTGATTTCCTCATCCAGCTTCAACTGCATGACAAGGAACGGATATCTCGTCTGACCCTGACGGAGCGGAGGATCGAGACCCAAGACGATAAGCGTATGGGTGTCGTCGTTCTTGGGGAGGAGGAAGAACTTCTTAATCGAAGCATACTGGATCTTGTAGTCGTACGTCTTTCCACGTAACCGGAAAGAGGACTCGTACATATCGATATCGAACCGACCTCTGGACATTCTCTGTTATCATCTGAATCCATAATAAGAAAAAGACACGGCGCATACCTGGGAGTAAGATGCAGCACGTCCAAGAAAGTAGCAAACGTGTCACCGGCTACATCCCCGATCTCTGCCTTGTCCATGAGGGTCTCGTAGAACAGATTGGCCGCATTCTGCTCTTCCTCCTCTCCCTCGTTCTCCTCGTCTCCCTCCTTCTCCTTCTTGACAACTGTGCCTGGGATATAGAATCTCATTTCCACAAGTTCATCCGGACCAGCACCAGCCTTGCGGCCCCGGTTCTTCGTACTGCCGTCCGGTTGGCCATTTGCACCATTCGCGTGGCTATCTGTGGGAAGAGCAAATTCAACCGCCACTTCGTTCTTTCCGGCCAGGTTGGTGTTGGAGATCTCAGTGTATGGGACTTCAAACGCGGGACGATTCTGCACACTGAACGCTAGCTCCGCCTTGGTGAACTCTGCCTTGCCCCAGTTCCATCCCCGGAGGGCGTGTTCACGGCTCTCGACATTGATGCCGTACCAGATCCTGAACGCTTTGCTAACTCGCTCAAAGTCCTATCATTTCGAAAGGGTCAAGAGTTAGCCACGTTGCGATACATGCGTTCACGACTCGACAATAACGCACCTCCTGCTCAAACCCATCCAGCTGAATGACACCAGAAGTTCGAGAGAGAATCTTCAGCTCGTATCCCTTCGCCGCTCGACTCCATTGCGCTGCACCGATGTTGCTGCTGTCGAGGGTGAATGTGTCGCCTCCGCCTGACGGCTTCCATCCCAGACCGCTTTCTGCCAGCTTGCATTTGCCTGGATTCTTTGACAGATCCAGGTAGATATCGTCGAAGCTCTCCCTGCCACGAACATTAGCTATGAAGGCAAAAGAATCATAGGTCGCAGGAGCTCGCTCACATGTTGGAGATTGCGCTGGGTGATGAGCGCTTGGTGGTGAAAACGGCGGGTTAGACGAAATGCGACCCGGTTCGAAGCTGGACGACAGGTTCAGAGAGGGGTAGGAGCGCGAAAGTCTGCCTGCTGAAAGCTATCTGTCGAGCTCTTGATCAATCTCTGGAGTTTCGCGTAGAGCGCGCGGCTGTCGGCTTCTCACGCGGCGCGGCAAGGAGGAAGTGGGCCCGCCACTTCATTGCAGAATGGGACTAGCGTGCCAAGACTGTTAAGCTCTCGATCTACATCCTGAGGCAGCGTTGAGACAGCCAGTTGTTGATCTGGGTACGTAGATGCAGAGGCGACAGCTTCAGGTTACTAGAGTCGTAGAAGGGAATAGAAACATATAAGTAGCACTCTCTTAGACTATTTGTATAGACATCAATGATTTCTCGTTCTATTCGGCCAACGTATTCTGCCAGTTAGAGCAGTCGAGCTTGAATATATTTATTTGCATACGCCCCCAACACCATTTAGGAGATGACCACCAAAAAAAAAAAAAAAAAAA
>JAPVCB010000036.1:1479833-1510140 GCA_029606185.1 Paecilomyces formosus
TTAAAATTTCCATCTTCACTGCCATATAGAGCCGTGAACACAAAACCATCACTTAAGTCCAGTACTCTGACTACCCAATATGGTAGGTCGCCTGACATCTCAGCCCACTGCCAAGCACCGACCCTGAATAGCTTAGTTCTGCATGTAGCTTACTAAAGGAGCCTCCGGATTATTCTGCATGTTCTTGCAGCCTCTTGAAACATGTCTTGCTGACAGGACTTGCTAGCACCATGGCCCTATGGAAGGACAATTGGGTGTGCAGTCTAGTAGAGTGGCTAAGTGGAGGCTAGCTCTGGAGTCTCGATAACAATTATTACTAGTTAGGCAAGGCGACCAGTCCAGAGCAAAGTACTAAACATAATGGCTGGACCCCGCAGAGAAAGCTGTGCAAGTCCAGGGCTATCTGTTCTTCGATGCCTGAAGTTCTAATATTAGAATTCTCAATGTGTTCTCGCCAAAGTACGAAGATGTAGAGTGCTAGACAAAGACCAGCGTCAAGCTCAGCATATTTACGCAATGCGACGTTACTGACTATCAGGAAAAGGCTTTTTCTTAAAATAATAGTCACTGGTTCGATTTAATACCCAACGCTCGGTAGCGGAGTTAGTGAGGTCAGCTTGAACACAACTCGATCGGAGTCCATATTCCAATCACGGTAGCACTGGGTAAGACACTACCGGAACTCTGCAGAACATGATCGAGAAAGTAAACCACGTAGATAAGAAAAGCATTGCTTCGAGGGTAAAAACATCATACGATCTAGGCTAAATATGCCTTCCACTACGGTATACCATAGGACCTTAAGGACAGGGCAGGCCGAGGCGAGTCGGGTGTCTTGCTGTGGTATGCGCAGAATTTCGACGCACAACAGTAATTGCCTAAAATAGCATAATGATAGCGAGATGACATCAAACTGGAACCACGAGACGATCACTTAGCGATCACTTAGCCACGGCCTCTACGAGCATGATTCTGCACCAAATCATTCGAGAATAACGACAGTGTCCAGAATGCCTGGTTACATCTAGTTATACCCAGGTGGACGCAGCTATACGGCCACCCCGAGTAATTAGCCCGTAGGCGGAGTCGCGAAGGCTCTCACATTTTGTGTCGTGCACTGCCATGGAGGGGTTCCGTGTCGCATCGACGATCATTCCGGATCTTCCAGGCTCACCCTGAACGAGGGGGTTGCGCCAGCGTGTCTGTTATCGAGAGCCCTGGATAGCATACCTGAATTATGCATATCGACGACCCAGGATGGCGGGAGATCTTATCGATAGCCTGAGCAAATATGCCCGCGTGGGTTATCGCATATTCTCTTGATGTCGAGTATGGTAACTATTTATCTCAAGCCACGAGCGATGATGCCACATGAGACACAACGTAAACCACGGGTCGCGCTTTCCCGCATTCCGTCCCGAGGCGGAACCAGCTCTTGCCTCTGGATCATATGAGTGGTCCGGACACACGTTAATCCGAGAGAAAGTCCCGTGCCCTGACCCTCGTTTAATTACTGGAGCTAAGTAGGCCTAGCGGGTGACTGCCCAGCCAGCTGCAAGCACTCGCTCTAGGGAGAAAGAAAGCAAGAGAGGGAGAGACAGAGACACAGATAGTCGTAGAACTTAGTGACACAGCAAGATCCTGCTGAACACTCCCAAAGCCCCCCTTGCCATGTCATTCCCTTGGTCCATCCAACTTCGCACATTCATTCGTTGATCTTCTGTTTTTTCGATGCACCCTTTATCGACATCATTCTTTTAGCGACTCACAGGGTCTGTCTGCTGTTTTCTTTCATCTCCATTCGTTTTTTCGTTGTCCTCCGTTCGTTCTCCTTTTTTCCACGCGTCGACGCGGACAGGCTGTTCCCCTCTGCCTGTCCTCTCCCTCTCTCTGTCTCTTTGTCGTAGTCTTACGATTCGAGTCTTGAATTAATACCCTGGATTGAGACGGAGCATTTTTGTCTGTCGTCGCGCCCTGGACAATGAGGGCATCCTCACTGTTTGGGCCCGCGGCGGCGGGCTGGTCGGCCATCGCTCTCCTGACTCCGAGCGTCCGGGCACTGAGCTTCAACACTGTTCAGCAACCCCAACTCGATCTCTCGTCCTTGGGAAGAGTCGTCCTGACCGGAGATTTTGACGCCGTTTCGCTGTATTCCTATGAGCAACAGTCCGAGACGCCTGCCCTCACCAATGGCTCCCAGTCGCTGCTGACCCAGCTGCCCAACGGGGCCCTGGCCACCCTGTCGACGGCTGATGCTGATATCCTGGCCGTGTGCCCGTTGTCCTCGGATGCGAACTCGAAGGTCGTCGTGGGAGGAAATTTCACGAGTTTGGGCGATGTCGAGTCCCAGGGGATTGCCTTGTTTGACCCAACTTCAAGCAAGGTGACCCCTCTGCCAGGACTCAATGGCTCCGTGTCCGCCCTGCTCTGCGACCAAAGTTCCGGTACGGTCTATGTCGGTGGTGACTTCGACGGTCACAATTCCTCCAACGCCATCGCGTGGAGCGCGAAGAGCGGGTGGAAGAGTCTGTCCTTTGGCGGATTCAATGGCCCTGTCCGATCGATCCTGAAAGCCGACAACGGTCACATCCTGTTTGGTGGCTCCTTTGAGGGTCTCGGCAATGACACCTCTACCAAAAAGAACAAGAAAGGCGACCAGATCGTTAATCTGCAGGATGCGCGAATCACCTCCGACGCACAGTCACCACTCCAAGGATTCGTCGACCCCCAAAACGTTATCTGCAAGACCAATGACCAGGATGGTGCAGGAAACACATGGTTACTGGACGATTATTCTCCTGGCTTTTGGCGTGCAGACATGAACTTCACCTTTCATCCAACCAAGCTCCGCCTGTACAACACTCACCAGGACGGAAGGGGCACCAAAGCGTTCAGACTCACAGCACTTCCAGACAATGGAATCATGAACCTGACATACACTGACGACTCTGGCAAAGATGCATTCTGCGATGCCTCGTGCCCCCTATCTGACGACAAGACCGAGAAGTACCGCGATTTCCGTCTCGTTAATCCCGTTGGCATGAAAGGTGTTATGCTCCAGATCTTAGATTGGTACGGCCAAGGCGCCGGCCTGGATGGTATCGAGCTGTTCCAAGAAGAAATCTATGCCTACGCCATCAATGACTTTAACGAGCCGCAATGTGCAAACGTCAAATTTGGCTCTACCGCTGTTACATCAGGTGCATGGACAAGGTCCCCAGCTGGCGACACCGCAGCGGACTATTTGAGTGCCCAAGTAAGCGCCGCGGACGCCGGTAGCACTTCTGTTACATTTAAGCCGGATATCAAGCAATCTGGGAACTACAGCGTGAGGCTGTATACTCCCGGATGTATTCAGGACAACACCTGCAATTCCCGCGGAGGGGTCAATATCACCGGCACATTCGCAACCGGTACTGATGCTCCAGCGCCTATCCAGACAGTGCTTTTTCAGACAAACGACTACGAAAAGTACGACACCATTTACACTGGATATGTGGACGCTAGCAGCAGTGATTTCCGCACCAGTGTGACGTTGACACCAGCCAGTGGTCAGGGTGACCTCGATGTTGTCGCCTCTCGCGTTCAATACCTGCTCATCTCTGCAAACGGTACCACGAATGGTGACTCGGATGATGGCTCGGGTGGTGACTTCAATGGTCTGTACGATTATGACCCAGCTGAGACGTCTAAAACCACGTCCAACATCAATGAGGCGGGTAGCAATCTGAACAAAGACGCTCTCATAACCAGCATGGCCACTCATGACGGCATCCTCTACGCCGCGGGCAACTTCTCGACCTCAACATTCAAGAACATCATGTCTGTCTCCGACGGAAATGGAACATCATTGCCTGACGGCGGCTTGAATGCCGAGGTCAATGACGTTCTGTCCCTGGACGACGTTTTGTATGTTGGAGGCAGCTTCACTGGCACCGCCACTGGCGGCAATGGAGACCTCAAGGGCATTGCAGCATACTCATATTCTTCTAAAGCGTGGTCTCCCCTGGGCGCTGGTGTCAATGGCCGCGTCACATCTGTCGTTGCTCTTTCGTTGAATGTCTCTACGGACACCTCTGAAACTACCGTTGCTGTCAGCGGTGACTTTGATCAGATTCTGGGTTTCGGCGATAACTCTTCGCTCCCAGCATCAGGCTTCGCTGTGTGGGTCCCTTCGAAAAAGAACTGGCTGCAGAACCTGGATGTCTATCAGATGTCCTTTGATGGCCAGCTAAGCGCTTCCGCTCGTGTGAGCAACAGCAGCATCCTTGCGGGAAACCTTGCCTCCGGCGGAATGTCCGCGAGCGGTGCCGTGGCCCTGACGTCCTCCAATAACAATGCCCTCGAGCCTCTGCCGATCAAGATCGAGAAACAGACGCCGTCTGGCTCATCTCTCACGAAGAGAGACGTTGGCGGCCAAAACTTCAGTGGTGTAGTCACAGGCGTCTTCGATAAGAACAATGGCCGAAACCTTACCCTCCTAGGTGGCCGCTTCACTGCTAGAGCTGCTGATGGATCAACCATTCAGAACGTGCTCATCTTGGACGGCGGCCATGATGACAGGGTGACTGGCTTACCCTCCGGAATTGACAGCAATTCGACCGTTCTCACCATGGATATTGAAAGTGACACTCTCTACGCCGGTGGAACCATCACCGGCAACGTGGGTTCGACGTCCTTGAATGGCTTCGTAGTCTATGGCCTTGCCAATGGCAGCTTCGCCCAGCCCCATCCTGCTCCACTCGACGGTAACAATGTCTCGGTCAACTCTATCGCTCCACGCCCTAGCTCCTCAGAAGTCTATGTCGGCGGAGAATTCGACTCGGCTGGCGAACTCCCTTGCCCTAGTGTTTGCTTCTACGACACCTCCGCAAACTCATGGAGCAGGCCTGGTTTTGGCATTGGAGGCGTAGTCTCCACGCTCAAATGGGTTAACAATGACAAGTTGCTTGTCGCGGGCAACCTTACCGTGTCGAACAACCGCAGTATGGTTGCGACCTACAACACCAAGGACCAGAGCTGGACCTCGATGAATGGCACCTCTGCGGACGATATCCCAGGTCCTGTCACCGTTCTTTCTCCCGCCAGCGATGACGTTTCTCAAATCTGGCTGGCTGGAAAGTCTTCCACCAACGGCTCCAGTTTTCTCATCTACTATGACGGCAACAACTTCCACACTGTCGGCAATGTCTTTGGCCAACAGACAACGATCCGTGATGTCCAGGTGCTCGAGATAGGCAAGAACCACGATGATACCCCGTTCCTCGATAATGACCAAATTCTTCTGATCACCGGCCAGCTCGTGCTTCCCGACTTCGGAAATGCATCGGCTGCTCTCTTTAATGGCACGTCTGTCACGCCGTTTATTCTCTCAACGACCGGAAATGATGAGCCAGGCAGCATCTCGCAGCTTATCAGTGAGAACAAAAATACGTTCAGCAAGAATAGCGGTCACTACTCGAACGGCATCATCGTCTTGGTCTCTTTCTGTTGCGCTCTCGGATGCGTCTTCTTGATCGTCCTGATTGGTATCATCCTCAACAAGATCCAGCGTCACCGCCAGGGCTATGTTCGTGCGCCGACCACGGGCACAGACCGACCGACCAGCATGCGACGAGTGCCTCCAGAGTATCTCTTCGACTCGCTGAAAGCACGCACCGCGGGTGTGCCGGCTGTGTAACCTGCAGGAGTATATGGCCGTCCCTCTCCGGACGGGCTTTGCTTACTGCTTTGAATATTGCGCACTTGCGCTTTGGGAATGGCGTTCTAGGAAGCAACGGTACTTAATACCCTGAGCTAATGTTTGAAAGTCCTTCCCCCACTTTTTTGCAACTTCTTTTGCCCCCCTTTTGTCATTCCTCTTTATTCCCCGCCGTGTCCCATCCGGTCTATGTGCACACACCATTTTCGGCATGTTACTGCGCTGTGTATATTCCACTGTCTGTTGAACATAGTACACCCCTCGATGTTCGAGGCTTGTCGATCGCATTTTGTCGCGCACTGGCTGGTTGCCATGCCCTATCTGTGGATGTAAATAGTTCGGGGAAGACCACTGTTAATGATATGGTTAATGGTCCTGAGATGCAATATACTGTTCTTCACATTGGCTGCAGGGCTCTATAGGGTGCGTAGGTAGCCTGTAGGAGTATGTAGGTCCAAATTTTCCGCAGGGTTTAGTCCCTGCGTCTTGACGACTAGTTGTATTTGTGTAACTGAACTCCCAATCCAGTCCGCGCTAGGGACAGGCATCGTCGTTTGTGTAAGGTCGCGCGGTGCCTCGGTTCTGGATTGCCAGAGTTAGCCTGTTCCCAGAGAACTGAGCCAACCTTTCCGAGTGATCTCCGTCCCAGTTGCTGTCGATCGCTGCAGAGCGTCCAGCATTCCAGAAAGATCGCCTGTCGAGGACGTGGGGGAGCGTCGAATGCATTGTTTGGCCGGGGACTGTGTCTTCCCCGCACCAGAACGAGCGATCCGGGGGCGCTCGCGAGATCACATCCACTCTGGCTCTCTCTCCACTCCCGCACGTGTGGTCTCGGCCATCCACATCCGCAGCATTATTTCTCCAGCTTTGCTGGCTCTCCACATCGGTTCTCTCCAGGTTGTCTGCGGATGTCTGCGCTCACGGCGTCCTGATCAGCCGGCATGCGGTCTCGAACAGGCTGGTACGTTGCTTTCCTCCCTTTGCTCTCTGTCTCTTCCTCTCTGGCGCTTCGATTCTGTTCTTGGGCGCTCTTCCGAGACTGACTCACGGGCGATCGCCGGCAATCCAGTTTGACGTGCCGGACTCGCAAGCTGAAGTGCGATGAGCGAAAGCCCGAGTGCACCCAATGCCGCAGGGCATCAAGGGAGTGCCGGCCCAGCGAAGGCATCGTCTTCCGTCATCAGCAGAATGCATCCATGAACAAGGACGGGGAAACCTCGGGCAAGGGGAGCCTGAGGGGCTTCTACTCCTACAAGAACACCTTCGACGAGGACAGCGTCTGGCTGGATATCCCCAAGAATGGTATGGGACCAAAAAGCATCCGAAATCTATTGCTCTCTTATATCAGACCCTGGCTGAGACTGGATACAAGTGATCTTCGTCGACAACTCCGACCCCTACGCCGAAGACCTCGAAGCATCCCTGGGAGCGTCCGATGCCGCCGCCACGACGACACCACAGAGTGACTGGAATATCTCCCCTGAGATCAGAGCACCAGGAGAGGGCGAGACGCGCGGATTGCAGACGCTTTCAGCAGCAGCAAGTCACGACCAGTATCCGTTCCGCCCTGCTATCGACCAGTCGATGCAACCCGACAATGTCTCATTCCATAACGTCGAAATCACCCCGTCCGCGCCATCGATACACTCTCCTGGTAACATACGCAGCGCAATTCCCCCCTCAGCAGCATCGCCTTCAGTATCGATATCCTCTTCGAATAATAATATTAATTTCCTTCTGAACCCATCTAGTTCGTTATCACCTAATATTGACCCTACCCTGCATACTCCCATCGATCAGAGGGAGTCTTCTTCATATACGTCGATGTCTCTGACATCGCGAGGTGCAGCTGCCGATCTACGACCGGATGTTCATGTAGAGACAGAGCACGAAATCGCCTTTCTTTTGCGCCATTTTTCCGAATCACCTGGATTATGGTGAGCTTTGGATTCTATAGAAGTCACTGGAGCTGAGATCGGTTGGCTGACCACTGTTAGGATGGACCTGTTTGATCTGGGCACCTATTTTGCGTCATACGTCCCCGTCAAGTCTCTCACCAACCCTCTCCTGAAATATGCTGCTTGTGCATATGCAGCTAAGCAGCTAGGGCGTGTCAAGGGTGCGAAGGCCCGGTCCGGTGGAGTTTGCGCCCAGCAGGCCTCGATGGAGGTATGGCCGGATGCCGCCAATGTTGATTGGTATTGGTACGGGGCGAAGTATTATGAGAAGGCCATCCGGTTATTAATGAAAGAACTGCAACATGATGCGGAAGGCCCTCCACCCTTGAGTACCCCAGAGGCATTTGGACAATGGCAAGCTGCAGAGCTATGCGAAGACGCTGAGAACGCTCGAAAACGAAGGCGTCGTTTCTCCAACAGTAGGCTGTCCAGTGCTCACTCTGACGAGGTCTTAGCAGCCACAGCAATCTTATCAGTGTATGAATTTCTTGATGCAACCGGACCAGCCTGGAATCGGCATCTCAGCGGCGTGAAATCCCTCTTAGACATCGCAGAAGTTGGCATGGTGCCTCTAGAACAACATACCTCTCCTGGTGAGGCGCCCTTCCCGGTGCCGAAGAGGACGGGGCTTTCGAAAGCAAGAAAGGCGACCTTCTGGAATTTTGCTAGACAAGATTATTTAGCTGCTTGTAAGTGATTGAGCACCCTCATGAAATGAGGACAGACTAACGAAGATCTGGGATATCAGTTATCAACGAATGCCAGACGAGGTTAAATACTGATGACTTGGTAATTTGGACCGACGCTGGTTTACACATCGATAATACTGGGTTCGTCCGGGCCAGTAATAATACTGCTGCTGGCTATCCGGAGGGAGATGATGTCATGAAGGAAGATATGATTAGCAACGCACTCATTTGGATTCTTTCAAAGATCGTCAATTTTATCGCGGCCGGGGATAACATCCACCTGGGGCCGAACAGCCCGGTCGATACGGGGCCCTTAGGGATCTCACAGCAGACATTGCTGGAGCGCTGGTATCGTCTCCAAGCCGAGCTCGATGCCTGGTACAACGGCCTTCCAGAAACCTTTCGACCTGTTGCTCGATTAGAGCCGTCCAGGTCACCGTCACAAGTCTCAACGGGAGATTATGATCCTTTCCCCGAGATCTGGTACAGCCTTTCCATGTGTGCATCTACCATGCAACATTACCACATGGCGCGGATTCTGCTCCTTATCAATAAACCCCACGAGTCGACTGCCAGGCGGAATACCGTCACCAACCGGCTGAAGTCGTACCGTTCCATCGAGACCGAGATTCGATATCACAGTTACGAAATCTGCGGTATCTCTCTATCTCGTCCTGATGGCTCTGTACGAATCAACTCGTTGCAACCGTTATTCGTCAGTGGGCAGTGCTTGACGGAGTCCCGTGAACGACGGACAATCGTTCGCTTGCTCAGGGAGATTGAATCTGACCTGGGATGGGCCACGGAATATCGAGTACAACAGTTATTAAAGGAATGGGAATGGGACGTGGCCACCAACGTCTCGACTTAGCCGTGATCGAACTCTGGTCGAATAGTATTATTGGTCGTCTTGCAGACGGTGTGCGTCGCGAGTAGGGCCGTCAAAGGTGGATGCAGGAGAGTCGTCCTTCCGCCGGTATCTCATGAGGGAATAGCCATTATTACCATCCATATATATGTTCCCATGTATGGGTAACTTTGGATGATATCTCGCTTTAACAGAGCGCACGATCATGGCATGAACGAGGGTAACTCACCATCATCCTGCTGGATGTACCACAACTTGAGACCACCATAATGGGTGAGCCAGATCGGATTCACCTATCCATCGACTCTAGTTATGACCTTCTAGCTGCTGTCTCGGCTGCCGATAGAAGTAGCGGAAGATTATACCATCCGAACAGTGCATAGCGATACGAGCGATCTACCAGCAGGTAACGGCGTTTGAAACGGGTTTCTTATGATCGTCTTTCTCTGAATTGACTCGGATCGACGAAGACTCTTGATGGCCAGCACGCCAAGTGTTATTTGGTATCTTCCTACTTCCGGAATCCGCATTTATAGGACGGCGGCCGAGTTTTCGGGATCTGTCTGGCGCACGAGTCAGTATTATCACAATCTTGACGACGCATATTGACGTATTGTATTGACTAGCACCACATGCCTTTCTATGTATGTAGTTCATTTTAATATCGTCGATGATATCCAATTTGTTTTCTTCATTTTTTCTCAGTTTTAAGGATGTTCATAATGCGTAGCGCTCACGGAATCAATGAGGGAGTAAATAACTATGTAAAAAACCGGACTTGAATGACCCGACCTTGCCCGACTCTTTAAAAAGAACCGAGACCTGCAAGGACAACCAACTTCACATCTGATCTTCACTTATCAGACCTAACTATGCGGGGTGTTCTCCACTCACCAGCCAGGTAATTATCTGGGGAATCCGGACGAAAAGGAAGGTATTCCGGGTCGCGCCATTTCCGAGTCCCAAGTCTCCCGAGAACTGGACAAAAAAGAGAAAAGAGGTCCTTTTTCATCCTTTCGAGAAAAGTACACGGCTTTATCGTCTCCTTCCGGAAATGGCTCTGTAGAAGAACTCGCTTTTCTTGGCGGAGCTTCTTTGATGCGGGTTTAAGCTCATATCTAGATTTGGACTTCACGGGAAGGTATACCGAGTACAACTACCCTATTTCCTCCCCGGAGAATCTACTCTATGTACGTTATTATCTTGTAACCACCTATTAACGCAGAAATCGCAATCCGAGTGGAGGAAGCACCAATGCAGTGAATACCACACAGCATAACCCGTGACCATGGCGCCTGTATGGTACACAAGAAAAGGGAAATTCAGGCGACGTAGTTAATTCCAGACCAGACTACAGTAGGTTAATGAATCTGCGCCTGTGCAACTGCGGGCTTGTCTTTTCGCGGGGTTGGTCCGGTCTGGACTGGGCTATCAGTGGGATGCAGCTGTCTCTGAGAGTATTTAGGTCGGACATCGTTCCGAGGAGGGAGGTCTCGTTTGCTGGATGTATTTAAATACTGCGTGCTTAGCCTGCTTTCATATATATACGCAAGAAAGTGTATATATGCATCCCAGATCTGTGCTGTCGGAGGTTATTTTGGTAGAATAAGGAACCGCATACATACAGCGGCGGCTAAGAAGGATGTCTCTCGATACCGACATCCTCATCATCGGAGCTGGCATGTCTGGTGTTGGATTCGCGATCCAGCTCCAGAAGCAGTATCCACAGGCGAAATATGAGATTATCGAAAAGGCAGACGGGCTCGGCGGGACGTGGTGGGTGAATACGTACCCTGGATGTGGGTGTGATGTGAGTATATTATGTTTCTTTCTCTCCTAGAGTTTATGAGGGAGAGAGATGGGTTAGGTATTAACGACGACGCTTCCAGGTCGCGTCTCATTTCTATTCGTATTCATTCGAACTGAACCCGGACTGGACTCGGAAATTTGCCCTGCAGCCCGAAATAGTCGCATACTTTCGCTCCGTCGCTGAGAAGCATGATATCCCTCGCCATATTGTCTTCCGGTCTACGGTGCAGAAAGCTGAATTTGAAGAACGGACGGGGACATGGCTCGTGACGATCCTGGATCAGAAAACGGGCGAGATCTATCAGAAACGAGCGAGGGTGTTGGTGTCGGCGGTAGGAGCGTTGTCGGTGCCGAAGGAGTGTGAGATTAAAGGTGCAGAGAGATATCGGGAGACGATGTTCCATTCTGCAAAGTGGGATCAGGGGTTTGACTGGACGGGAAAGGAGGTTGTTGTTATTGGTATGTTTGTTCCTTATCTACGTTGTGAAGCGCATGTTCTGTGCTCATAAATGGCAATACTGATGGGTACGATCTGAAGGAAATGGCTGCAGCGCTACGCAATTCGTCCCTATCCTGACCTCTGGCCCTGGAAAGGTCAAGAAGCTCGTCCAGTTTAGTCGACAACCGCATTGGCTTGCTGAACGGCCAAATCCTATCTACTCCCCAGCGTTCAAATTCACAATGCGCTATATCCCCCTCGCGATGCGTCTGTATCGCTTCTATCTATACTATCTCATGGAAAGGGACTTCTCCGGCTTTAACATCGTCACAGGAAGCAAGATCCGCCAAGCTCTCCAGAGGACGCAACTTGAATATCTCAGACGAACTGCTCCGGAGAAGTATCACGATGCCTTGATCCCCAAGACGGAGATCGGGTGTAAGCGAAAAGTCATGGATACGGATTACCTGGCTTGTTTGCATAGGGAGAATATGGAACTAGTGCATGCGGATCCGATTGAGGAGATTACTGAGAATGGGGTGAGGACGAGGTCGGGGAGGGAGGTATATGCTGATGCGATCATCCTGGCGAACGGATTCAAGACGCAGCAGATTCTGCATCCGTTGGAGATCAGGGGTGAGGGTGGTGTATCGTTGAATGAGCATGTGAGTTTGACGGTTTTATTCTCTTGTGTTCGATATCAGTTTATTTCTCTCCCATATGCATTGCGGATTGGTCTGACGATGATCGCAAACAGTGGAACACATTCTCCTCCGGCGCTCCGCAAGCATATTACGGAACATGCGTCTCTCAATTCCCTAATTTCTTCATCATGATGGGACCTAACACCTCAACGGGCCATTTGTCCGTGATATATTCCACGGAATGTCAGATCAATTTCACTCTTCGCGTCCTCAGACCGATCCTGAGCTCTCTCTACCCGTCGATTTGGAAGATGCCCTTCACAAAACTCGGTCTCCGCTCTGCTGGCCCAGACACTGTCGCCGTGACTCCATCCGCTGAAGAGAGTGATAACACCTGGATCCAAGAAATGGCCAAGAAACTTGTCTGGGCGTCTGGTTGCATGAGCTGGTATGTTAATGAGAATGGGAGGAATACTATGCTTTACCCCGACTGGCAGTTCAAGTATTGGTTGAGAAGTATTTTTGTGCCGTTGAATAGGGATTTTGTTTTCGGGAAGAGTGCTGTGAAGCTTCAGGCTAAGGAGGAGGGAAGTGTATTGGAGAAGAAGGGAGCGAGAAAAGCGAGATTGGGGGTTCGTCAGGCGGTTGTTCTGGCTTCTGCGTTGGGATTGACAATCTCGGTAGTTCTGTCTGCGAATGTGGAGAGGAGGAAGGCTGATGGGTATGTTTCTGCGTTGAGGAAGGCGGTTGGGTTAATGGTTTGACAGCGGATGTGCTTTCGTTAAGTAATATATTGCGTAGTCTAGGTCTGTTAATCAAGGTTCAGATCTACGTCTTCATGTGGTCGATGTATTCGCAGGATGATGAAATATCGTACAGTTACAAGCGCAGTGTTCAGAAACAATGTACTGTACATGAACTATGGCTATGACTCGATAGACAGTCGAGTAGCATGTATTACACACATTAAACATGAAATTCGTCTTAGCGCTTTCTCAAGCGTTTTGACTGCCTTCTCGTCTCCGTCGTCTCTGCGGCTTGTAAGACGACATTCTCTTTTTCTTCCTTCGCCTCAACCTCGGAGCGGTCTTCGGCCTTGATCTTCCGTTTGGACGCCACGGCGGTCGTGACAGTTGTTTTGACTTCCACGTCTTCCTTCCCATCGTCCTCTTTCTTTACATCAACATCTACCTTGGCCTTCTTGGAGGTGGTTAGTCGCTCAGAAAACGCCTTCAAATCGGCCGTGAAGAGCACGCTATGGGCCCAACCAGCTTCTTTGCCCCAGAGCTTGCGGAAATGATTACCAACAGCATCATAGGTTGCCTTGTTGAGGGTCTTGTGTGCGCCGCGACCAAACTTGTAGTCTCGTTGGGCGATTTGCCAAACTGAATTTGTCAGTTTCGTTCGATGGGCTTGAATGCTATAGATCCACACTCACCATGTGTATCAACGGGAACAGCTTCACCCCAGCCTAGTCCCATTAAACAAACACAATCTGCTACTTTAGGTCCGACTCCTTGAAGTGCTAGTAACTGCTCATGCGCTGTTCTATATCCTTCTCTCCCTTCAGGCCGCATCTCACCTCCCGGAGAGGGCTCCACTCCGAAGGCAGGATTCTCCGGATTTCGCAGCGTGTCAAGCCACCCTTCTTCCCTCTCATTTGCCACCATGACTGCCGTCTGGTATATGTATTTTGCTCTGTATCCGAAGCCAAGCCCGCGCAAGCGAGACTCAACATCCTTCCCAGTCAACGCCTGCGGTGAGGGGAAGTCGTGGTACGCTTGCCCGCCAATGGTTCCAATCAGAGGACCGTAATTGATGCATAGTTTCTCGACCATCTGTGAGATGCGGGAGATATTATTGTTGCTACTGCATATGAACGACACTAGAGCCTCCCATGCATCTTGGCGCAGGATTCGGATTCCGGTGAATTGGGGCGCCTTCTTCTTGAAGTTGGGGTCGAGAGCGGACCATTCAGAGTATAGACGCATCAGTTCTGAGGAGAGATTGAAGTAGTGTTTTATGAGGGCCAAGGTTTCGTCTGAGCTAGTCTCTGATCGAGGAACTGCGTCGTCATTGACGCTTTTGGATGGCGCGCGAGAAGGAGATGTGGATGCCGGCGGTGTGGGCAGAGGAGCTGTAGATGAAGGCGAGTAGTATCTATAGTACAAATGAGTGGGATCTTGCTTTAGCGATAGGATGCGCCCATGGAGGACGCATCTCCATTCATCGTCATCGGGCAGTTGCCTCCATCTGGAGTAGAGGCGTTAGCGATCTCTTATCGACAAGCGACCTTGCGCGCGATGAGGGCCTACCGGAATGACTGCCCACAACGCAGGGTGGTATTAATGCAGAGTTCGCTCAGACTCACTGGCAGCTTGTGCCACTCCGAAAAACAGGCTGCAGACATGACACGAAAGCTCTCAGGGCGCCAATCCGCCCACGACGTGCCTCGAGAATACTCCTTTGATGGACTATTCTGCCTCCCTGCAGTCTCGCAGATACGGAAGGCGGTGTCGATCGCGTTCTCGGCCTCCGCAGACGCGCGCGTGCGCTAGCCGGATTGGCTCTAGGCGCGGCGGTTGGAGGCCCTCTCGCTGGCAAGAGCTTCAGAGTTCGGCTCCATCTCGACATGCAACTTTTCCGGGCTGTCGCCTGTTTCCAGCAACTTTCGCCTCCGTGATTCGTTCTCGTATCTTCACAGAGGCTTCGACGCTGTTATCTGGGCCTGTCTGAACCGTTGATTTTCCAGACCCAGTTGTCCATTGGACTGCTGTTTGACACGAGGAACTGGAAGCTAGAGCCAAGATGAACGGCGACACTTACTCTTCTAGAGGTGAGAGATGACTGGTGCTTTTGTACTTCTTTGCTTTGACATTTTTTGCTAATGGTTCTACTTCTACAGACTCCGGGCGCTCGAGGGATTATTACGTGAGTTTGGACAGCTGCGTCCGATGCGACGCCACCAATTGTTTTATGCTAACCCTATCTTCCAGCGAGACGAGCGCCGAGACCATGGCAGAGAGGGACGTGATAGAGGCGACCGGAGACGCTCGAGGTCTCCTCACCATGGCTCCAGACCTTCGCGCCGGGAACACGAGGTAGACTCATACTCGTCCAGCCGCGACTATCGAGCAAGGGAACGTGAAGACCGTTACTCTAGCCGCAGAGACGATCGCGAATGGGATCGAGACCGAGGTGACAGACGGCGACGGGATTACGACGATCGGGAACGCCCCTCTCGTCGCGATAGAGATCTTTTCGATGATCGACCAAGGCGTCGAGACCGTGACCGTGATGCTGGACGAGAGCGGAAAAGAAGCGCAACGCCGCCAAGGAAGAGGTCTCCAACACCGGATTTGACAGACATCGTTTCTGTCTTGGAACGCAAGCGCCGCCTGACACAGTGGGATATCAAGCCGCCAGGATACGAGAATGTCACTGCTGAGCAGGCAAAGCTGTCCGGCATGTTCCCCCTTCCCGGAGCGCCTCGTCAGCAGCCTATGGATCCCAGCCGTCTGCAGGCTTTCATGAACCAGCCCGGCGGCACGGCAGATACTGCTGCTCTCAAGCCGTCAAACTCGCGCCAGGCAAGACGTCTTTTCGTCTACAACGTCCCCCCGACAGCTACGGAGGAGACTCTCGTCTCTTTCTTCAACCTTCAGCTTAATGGCCTTAATGTCATCCAGGGTGTAGACCCTTGCGTTTCAGCACAGATGTCCAAGGAGAAGTCGTACGCCTTGGTCGAGTTCAAGACACCCAACGACGCCACTGTCGCACTTGCCTTTGATGGTGCTATGATGGAGGAGCATGAGGCAATGGACACTGGTAACGGTGCCGCCAATGGCGGGCCCAAAGGCCTTGAAATCCGGAGACCAAAGGACTACATCGTTCCAAATGGAAGCGAGGACCAGGAATACCAGGAAGGTGTGGTGCACAGTGAAGTGCCCGACTCTCCCAACAAGATCTGCGTGTCCAACATTCCACTTTATATCCCCGAGGAGCCTGTTACGATGCTGCTGAAGTCGTTTGGCGAGCTTAAGTCCTTTGTCTTGGTGAAAGACAATGGAACGCAAGAGTCTAGGGTGAGTGCTTAGTTTATTTTGCTCTCTCAACTTATATGGCGTGTACTGATGAAGTATAGGGCATTGCTTTCTGCGAGTACGCGGATCCGAATGCCACCAGCATTGCCGTTGAGGGTCTTAATGGCATGGAACTTGGCGACAAACACCTAAAGGTTGTGCGCGCCAGTATCGGCGCCACGCAGGCTGCTGGACTCGACATGGGAGTTAATGCCATGTCTATGTTCGCGAAGACAACTTCCCAGGATCTGGAAACCAGCCGTGTCTTGCAGCTACTGAACATGGTGACACCCGAAGAGCTTATGGATAATGACGACTATGAAGGTAAGACCGTACAACGTACAATTTGCTCGTGAAGGCCACGTGGCTAATGAATATTTCAGAAATCTGCGACGACGTACGCGAAGAGTGCCAGAAGTATGGACAGGTACTCGACCTGAAGATCCCTCGTCCTTCAGGAGGCAGTAGACAGTCTGCTGGCGTAGGAAAGATCTTCGTCAAATTTGACAGCGTCGAGTCTACCACCAAGGCATTGAAAGCACTGGCTGGCAGGAAGTTCTCTGACAGAACTGTCGTGACGACCTACTTCCCAGAGGTGAGTTGCACTAGTGCTTTATGCTTTTAACGAGTCATGCTGACGTTTGTGAAGGAAAACTTCGACGTTAACGCTTGGTGATTCTTGTTCGACTACGAACGATCGAATGATCCTACTGTATTGATAGCACAGAAGATCCTGCATTGTCTTGACTCCAGGGGTTCGCCATGCATAGCCATGTCACCTGGCCGTGGCTGTAGCCGTCGACTTGAATCCCAACAAGCGAATCGTCTTTATCTTCTGACATGATATCTCTGAAATTGCCCCGTATTTGTCTCTTCGCCGTGCTTATTTGGGATCGTGTGAGTTATTACGGAGTGGAGCGTTGGTCAGCTGTATCATAGTGGAAATGATCCTCAAAAATATTCCCTGCAGTGCCGGTACTATTTGCGCTGTTATGTCTTTGAGTCTCGATATGTTTCTTTGCTTTTCTTGACCACTATGCAGCAATTTGTTCTGTTATGAAAACATCTGCGGAAAATAAGTTCAAGGATTGTCTTAATTGACCAGAGCAAACTTTACTCGTAGGACCAATGTACGTACTCTAGTTACCGTCGAACTGATGACCACTCCCTTCAGGATAGCACTCGCGGTAGCATATCCCCGCTAAACCCTACAGCTGGCCTTAATAAGGCACTTGCATTACTGGCGATCAATTCTGAACCACAATTGTGAGGTAGACAATAATTGCTTTTATAAATCAATCTGTCCAATCGCGTTAATCGTCAGGGAGATTGTTCGACCGTCGGACGAGTTAAGATCCCGTGTATAGGGCCGGCTGACACGCTTCGGAGATAAATCGTCCGTTTTCCCTTTTCAGATGGTAACTATATAAAGGAATATCTTCAGTCATGGTATATCTTTTAATGCCTAGCAATTGCTACGCTATTTATTGTATACTGTGGTTCTTCTGTTCTCATCTGAGATCGATAAGCCAAATTGAACATAACTGCAGTTCGATTTCAGCTCCTCAAAATGTCCGACAAAACATTCTACACGTCCAGACTCTCTGGGAAGCGTATTGTTGTCTTTGGGGGAACGTCTGGAATCGGTTTCTGCGTCGCAGAAGCCAGCATCGAGAATGGAGCTACAGTGATCATATCTTCATCAAACGAGGAAAAGATCTATAGAACGATTTCCAGGATTACTGAGAGCTATCCCTCGGCCAAGGGCCGCATTTCTGGCCATGTTGTGGATCTCTCCAACCCATCCACGGTAGATGGTGATATCGCCAGGTTCTTCGAGAAGATCGGGCCTGTTGACCACATTGTCTTCACAGCAGGAGATAAGCCTACGCTGCAGCCGCTGGAAGCATGTACGGTCGAGACGATGCAGCAGGGCGGTATGGTGCGCGTCTTCGCTGCCATTCTAGTGGCAAAGCACGCGTTGAAGTACCTGGCCAAGAGCAATAAATCGTCCCTCACGCTCACGAGTGGTGCGGCGGCCGAGAAACCTTCACCAAGTAGATGGGTTATCGGCGGTATGTATGCTGGTGGGTTATACAGTCTCGTGAAAACACTAGCAAGAGAAATGGCCCCCGTGAGAGTCAACTTGGTCAGTCCAGGCCCTGTAGACACGGAGTTGTTCAAATCGGCGGAAATAGGACAGGAGATATTGCAGAACATGGCCAAGACATTGCCTGTTGGGCAGGTGGGAGAACCGCAGGATATTGCTGAGGCGTATTTGTATCTGATGAAGGATAAGGCGGCTACTGGGTCGGTGATTGCGTCAAATGGTGGATGGACTCTTGTCTAGGACAGATTGAGTACCATGGATATTGCTTGAGAGCATTATATTTTGTATAGGACTTTAAGAATGTCAAATTGGCGTCTGGTAGAAGCAGCTGCGGTGCGTACGCCGTAAAGTTATTGAAAATATCGTTGAATATTCAGATTTTTGGGTCAACAATGATCCAATGCAGCGAGATCAATCCCCTCGAAACCATTAAAATTATACATACTGGGGGCCTTCATAGATGCTTGAATCAGTTAGCTGGGCACTCTACAGATTATGTAGCACCACATTCAAGAAACCCATATCAAACACCTGTTTTCAGTCCAGCCGAACTCGCTGCCCGTTCGGCACAAACGAAGCAAGGACCTCCGGCCCTTCGAACCACTGCATTCTTTCCCCTCTCAGAACACCAGGATCGGGCAAGAAGCTCTGCTCCCTTGCCTGTGGCGTTTATGATCATAACATCTGTATCTTCTGTATCCTCAGCTGTATGTTGCTTGAAGCGTTCGATAGTCCATATATTCTTCTCGTCATAACGGCAAAGTTCCCTCAAATGAACCTCATGAGCACCCTTAGGCCCTGCGTTGCAGGGTGGCACAGTAACAAAGACTGGATTGGTGAAAAGCTTGTACGTAAGAAGATCGTCGCTGTCGTCCATCCTGAACACAATCTGAGCGCGGTAGAGAATCTGATCATCGCCGTCTTTTTGCTTTGCAGACATATCTCTTTTCAGCTGAATTTCCTTCATTTCACACGTGCTGACTTGTGCTACAGGTGGTTCTGGGATGACCCAATTATTGGCATTTCGTATATCTGACATCCATGGCTCGATTTCTTCGTCTGGCCGGATTCTTACCTCCGCGTATGAGTCTCCAGATCCGCCAACGTAAATAGGGTCACCGTAATTAAGATGGTGCGCTCTCGGGGATAGTGGGTTTCTTCAAAACTCCAAGCCTCTAGTCCAAACCCTTCGACAGTCACCGTCCCGGGATTGATATTTTCATATTCAGAATGACTCTCCGGATCGAATAAAACGGAAGACTCCTCGGAAACATCGAATTCGAAATTCCTGGCATTCCTTTTTGGACGGAACCGTCTTTTCTTGTATAAGTCTGGCTCTCATTAGCATATGACTTCCATGTTCTAGAGAACTTGATGAATTACCAAATGATGCGTGGACGCTTTCCATGAAGCCTTTGTCTCTCTCAAGCCACCAGCTATTTTCTTCTTTGCCTCCCCAATAGATTGCGTCGTGACCTTTGCTGTATAATCCCAAGGACCAAGGACCGACAAGCTGAGAGCTCCTTGGCGCTTTTTGCCAAAATAGAGATCTATCGAATTCATCTGCTTCTCTAATTCCGACATTTCTCGATCCCCAACACGAACAACCTGTTCACCATCGGCATTTTCGGTGCCTTCAGCGTCGTCACGGTCTTCGTCTTGTTCTGGTGGGTTTTCCTGTACTGTTAAAAGTTCTGTCCTTACTGTGCTCGCTGCACCTATAGTTTCAAGTGGGGCACTTGCGCAATCCGAGATATCTTCATGATCTTCTGCGGTTGCATCCTGCAGTAACCGAAGTTCTTCCATGTCGACACTGCTTTCAACGTCTTCTCTCATGACTTTTGCGATCCTGGCCCTAGATCCTCGAAACAAACTCTCCAGATTGTCATTGAAGCCCTTGATCTCCGTAATCATAGTTTGAAACTTCTGCTTATCCTTTATCGCCCACATGGTCTTCCTTGCTATCTGCGTTGTCTTCTGCCTTTCACGCACATCTCTTTTCAGACCTTCATAGGCTTTCTTGAAGACCGTCCCTAGGATCGGCTGCCCTGCAGTCGTGGTAAACAAAGTCTTCGCATCCACGCTAGATGGTTGAAGGCCATATGTATTCTGCAAACGCTCTGAGGTCTCAAACAGGTGATATATACACCCTAGCACTCGCATAACTGTATTGGCCACATCGTCTCTTTCTAACCGCGGGTCAGGGCGACGGGTGCTATTGTTATTGTCTCCAAGCCCAACAGCGTCACCCCAGCTGTGAAGACGGATCATCTCAACTTCAAGTTTCACGCGAAGAAGCTCATATTCCATCCCATATTTGCGGCCAGAGTCGACTGTTTCAAAGGCCTCCACACATGTCTGCCAGAGTGCGACCACGCCCAAAACAAGGCCGGCGACATCGGCCATGGCTTATAAGGAGCCGTTGTGCAGATACAGTAAAGAGATTGACTATGATAGAAGGAAGTTTGGAATAGGGAGTTGGCGCGTGGGCATCTCTTGAATATCCAATGTTCAATGTTCGTATTGCATTTGCTTGGTTGGATGGGCGGGATGAGCATTGCTTGGGTTGTTATATGGCAAGGCAGACAGCCAAGAGCATAGCCTCTAGGCCGTTCAACTTTTCATGAATTTTTTGTTATGTAGCAACTTTTATCCTATGGTTAACCTATGAACTGTGATATAGTGTTGAAATTCGCGGCGTCAGACAAGTAAATGAGCAATGAGTTTCAAGCAAGGGCTTAGAAAAGGGGATAAAACGTTCATTACTAAACCATATTCTATCATACAAGGTAAGCACCTAAAAAAATAGCATAACGACTAACTAGTGGTTCCGGTGTCAGAAAGTCGGGAAGTCGCTTGTCTTCTATTCACCACATGAGGTTCTAGTTAGATAATTCAACAGAAGCATAGTTATTGTTCTTCGAGGTTGAAAGAGGGGCTAGGCACAGAGTGTCTGCCCTTAAATAATAAGGACGTGATGTTTTCTTAAGCGGGTACGGAAAGTGCCTTGCGATGATCCCGTGCCGCATTTAAAACGGCCCCCAAACAACATGACGAGCACTAGTACGAGTGGTGCGGGATAAACATAGTAATGAAGAAAAGCGACTCGCATATTCAATCAAGGAGGATAAAAAAAACAGTCTTCTAAGTTTGGCCTACGTTGTTGCTCCGATGGAATGCGGCACCATGTATTAGAATGCATAAACTATATACCCTGCGCTGATTCTCAAGATCTATATACCCGAAAACGACTTGTCACGGTGTCCAGCCCGTAGGACCAATAAACCTGACAGTTAAGTTTAGGCACCACGCCGATCTTCTGCATCCCAACAGCTCAGAATCATCCCTCCCCACAATATACGAGCATCTAAGCCACAAGCTATGGCACTCCCCTGTAAAGCAGCCAAAGCACAGACATGTTGGTGCGGCTTGTGCTTACATCAATTCCAGCGTGTCCTGCCGAATAAAAGTTGAAGCTTACCGCCCCTACTGTTCCTGTTCTCGATCTGCATCGAAAATATCTATCCTTGTTGCATCATCGCTATCTGGGACTGTCGTTGCGGCCTAAACCACAATGTCTGGATGTTGGGGGATGCACAGTGGTACGATCCAAAAGATCGGTCTTGATATGCCCTGTGGACGTACCAACTCTACTCATCCACATGTAACATGTTGCGTGGCAGGCGACTACTGTTTGAGCAACTCCATCTGCGAGCATGTCAGTACGGATGGCACCAAGGGGTACTACAATGCCGACTGCACAGATCCAACCCTGCAGGATCCTGCCTGTGGGACTCGATGTGGTAAGGCTCTACCAAAAGGTTAACGTACGAGATAAATGATGAGCTCACAGTATGTTTTGATGATATATATAGGAGGTCGAAGAGAGTCGGACCTTGTCTTCATCCAAGATAGCGGCGTTTGGGCTTGCTGCACCAGTGATAATGGCACCATTGATTGCAACAATCCTAGTATCGAGGTTTATCCTGGACCGACGACGGCAGATCTTACTACAATACAATATCTCCCTGCCACGGGGTCGCCGACGTATCCGGCAGCAACAGAAAAAGCGACGTGTACCTCAAATACTACAGTCACTATGACTCCATCTTCATCTTCGGGCGTGAGCCCTGGTGCTGCAGCAGGAATCGGGGTCGGGGTCGGTGCTGGTGTTGCCATTGCTGCATTTTTCATTGCGTTCTTATTCCTACGCAATCAGAAAAAATCGCTAAGCCGATCAACCATGGCACCTGCAGGTTACAATAGTGTGCTAAGTTCAGCGACATACCCGCCGTCGCAGTCCGTTTGGACCGGCGAAACAGAAGTACAACATGGCCCAGTATACGAGTTACCCCATTCAAAACACCTCCGAGGCGAACTTGATTCACAACAGAAGTAGTACCTGCTAAGGATAAGCATTCTGGAGGATCTCCATACCTGGAGCGAGTGTCTGTTCCAATGGAACTAAATATGATCGACAAGTGGGAGGTATGATCGGATTTGCAAGATAGAAAGATAGGCAGCGGTACACGACTTGCCATACTATGCGGAGGTAAACTTGAGGAGATGGGCATGTCCAGAAACAGTCTGGGACGATATGCTTCAGAGAAACAACGTGCATTTGGAACTGGGACTGTGCGCTTTCCTTAAAAGGTAAAGGTGCTGGGACTATGAGGCAGCGGTTCAGGAGTATTGCCTCGACTTCGAACTTGCCGAACATATTGTTTATTAATATTATAAGATAACTAATGTCAATGATAACTTGCAACATAGTTTTAGTTAATTGTACTCATTATATTTAGAGTGACAGCGATTTCCAATGCCATATTACTTTTGATTTTGACGGACAAATAACGCCTCTGCTTGTATCTGCTCCTTAAATTGTAGATTTGAATATTTCATGTGCAAATCCTACGTAGGACTTCGTGACACTTCGTGTCACTTCGAAAGGGATCTCTTTTTCTTTGCCCGGTTTCCCAAGACCAGTATCATTGTCTTTGAACGAGACGAACGTTGTGTTTCTTGACTCCTTTGTGTTGATAGTCAGAGTGACTCTACGATTGAACTAATGTCTTCGACATAGAAGTGTTGAGCTTTATAGAACTTATGTACTGTTTGCTGCAGCCTCACAGAAAGAAAAAAATGCGGATAGCTGATCACAAATCGAGATTATCTAAACAGTAAGATTGCAACTTTTATCGGCTTTTTCCAATTCTGGCTATACAATTAAGTACATGACTTTGACCAATGAGGAGTTCTTCTTTTGGTCGACTGGCTAGAGCCTTAATATCATATTTGTAGCCCGAGCCACTTCTCAGCCAGGGAACGCATTCTGTAATTCTTGGACTTATGGCAGACTTCGTATATACCGCCACTATATTTATGTGCCTGTACGCTTCAATAAGTATATCTTATTCACCTATTCCTCTAGTCCTATAGAATACTTGTCGCGTAGTGGCAGGCATACCGCATGATGCACCGCTTGAGCACTTTTAGAGCCCAATTAAATGGCGACGATCATCCATTCTACTGATCAGAAGAAACATCAATAAGTGGTCTCTGGTGCAGATGGCGCAAAGCGCGACATTGTTTACTTTTTACTACAGCGGGGCCGTTCGAATTTCTTATCGCGTATTGAAACATATCGCCCAATAATGACATTCCGATCGGCACGCTTTTGATATACATTCGATATCTTTCCACCACAGCCGAGGAGGGGATCCACAACGCATCATATTTATCCAACGACAATGAAGACGATCGTTGATCGGCCTATGGCGATTACGCCAGACTGCAGGTTTCAGATCTCTACCAAGGTCGTGGAGGGCGAGAGTGTGCCTATACTTGTGGTTATTTGAGCTTTCCTCCCCCCCGCTGTCTGCTTGTTGCGTTTCGTTCTTTATCTTCATCCTTTACTGACCGGTACTTAAGCATTGACTTCACTATTCCCACTGCTCAGCTTTGTAGCATTATATCTCGGACAGACTTTTGTGCATATTATTCTCTGCCGCACGCGGATATTGAATAATGGACCCGGAGGACATCGGACAGCCGAGGGTGAGTTCCAGGCGAATCTTAAGCTAGATGGTAATAGCTATTGACCGCGATGCATACAGTCTGCAGAGGCTGGCGAAACAGATGAGGCATTAGCACCTGCACCTTCTCGGACTTCTCAGGATCGACCACTATCGCCAACGAATCGAATTTCGGCCGACTCGCCTAGACAATTGGGTTCAGGGACAAGACGACGCAGCTCGGTGACCTCTAGACGGAGTGGTAGATTTTCTGCTCTCTCTCGTTCAGCGTCGCTAGCGGAACGGACGCAAGGGAAGTTCACCGTTGCAGGTCCCGACGACACACCCCAGGTTCGGCTGTCTCATGAACCGTTTGTCCAGCCTGGCTATGCCGACCTCAACCCAGAATACGACCAGGCTACCAGCGCCAAACCAGTATGGAGCTTGGCCAAACCACTACCACGTGTAGTGCGGCCAGGCATGGTGCCGACGAGAGAAGAACTGTTGTCGAAGTTCGATGTGCCAGGAGAGAACTCTCAGAGACTTGGCTTGGACGTAGATCCGAGTGATCTTGAGAAGGGAAGAATTAAAAAGAGTGCTAATCCGCGGAAAATTGCGGCACAAGTCGCCGATGCTCGCAGGCAACGTGAGGCCAACTTGGTAAAGAAGCTCCTGAGCGGGGATGCAGCATCCACGAGACGCTCGTCGCTTTCAATTCGCAGTTCAACCCGACCAAAGCGTGCAACGAGTTCGGGCCTGCTGGTAGACCAGCTACCGCCTGTTGAGGAAGGCGAGCCACTAACGGAGGATCAAATCGAGGATGCACAGCAAGATCAAGATCAGGATGAGGAAGTGCTCGAGGATGGTCCTGACGAGAGATCTCCATTGTTGGGTGACCAAACAGACTCGATCCTCGATGAGAAGAATGTCCCGGAGGATCTCCATCCGTTGGTGGCAGAGCTTGTCGAGGATGAAGTCCACAACCACCACACAACCTGGTCGGTTATCCGAACACACCATCGCGAAGCCCTTGCTGAGTCTTTGGCTGTTTATGTCCAACTTACGATTGGGTTTTGCGCTGATCTTGCGGTTACATTTGCCAATGCAGGCAACCCCAACACCACTGCCTGGGCTTGGGGTTTAGCCACTATGACGGCCATCTATATTTCTGGTGGTATTTCCGGTGCGCACCTCAATCCTGTCGTTACTATAGTGCTCTGGTTTTACCGCGGTTTTCCCACGCGCAAATTACCAGATTATTTTGGAGCTCAATTTATCGGTGCCTTCTTTGCAGCAATTACTGCATATGGAATCTACTATGGACCCATCCAGCACTACCTCAGCACCACTCCAGACGGCATCGTAGGGAGCTTTATAACTGGCCCGCAATCACCCTGGATTACGCCTTGGACAGCTTTCTTCAACGAATTCGCGGGGGCTGGTATTTTAATAATCGCATTGCTAGCTCTGGGAGATGACCAGAATGCTCCACCTGGAGCTGGCATGAACTCTCTCATTGTCGGCCTCATCATCACCTGCCTGAGCGTCACTTTTGCCTACGAGACTGGCGGAGCGCTTAATCCTAGCCGCGATTTCGGCCCACGACTTGCTCTAGTTCTACTAGGCCACGGGCGTAAACTATTCACGAAGAGCTGGTATTGGCTCTATGGACCGTGGGCTGGTGCTATCGGCGGCGGTTGTGTAGGCGGGTTCTTATATGACTTTATGATATTTACCGGTGGGGAGTCGCCAGTTAACTATCCCCTCGAGCGGACACAGCGGGCACTCAAGAAGACCCAGATGAAGTGGAAACGCAGACTCCATCTCGGCTAAGAAAGGGATGTTAGTCATTCCATGCTAGATACGCCCTTAACGGTTCTGATATGACTTGTGTGATGCCTCTCTTGTTTTGAGCTCAAGGTTTTGCCTTGCATCTGATTTAGACTAGATAGAATATAGAGACTAACTGACATGCGCAGAAATAGAATGTTATCCGTTTCTCAACGTAGACTTCCGAGAATAAAAAGACGATTTTCAAAATGGTCGTGAATACACTAGACCAAACAAGTTTATACCGCGTATTGTGAATGATGTCAATTAATTAAGTATAAATGCCTATTTTATTCTTCCCTAGGACCAACTGCCGTGCAAGTTATATGGCTCCTAAACCGAGATGGTTCAAGATCATGGTTGAAATCCACATCGGAACCAAAGTTACCTATAGCGATACACGGGGTTTGATTTGACTCAGATCAACGCATGAGATGAGGAGCTCCATATAGGAATTTGTATAGCGCCTTGTACTAAATAGGAGCTACCACGACTCTCATATGAGGCTTCAAACGTCTGTATATAGCTCTAAAGAGAGAAATGTTGCTCTAGGAATTGCTCCTCGTTCTCCTGTCTGGCTATAACCATCAATTTAGTGACTTATCACATAGTATTCACATATATGCGAATTTTCACCACCAGTCTCAGACTTCATTCACAATGCCCAAGCAACAGGTGATCCATCCCCATACTCCCGATAGCTACGACTTCAACCGTCAGCCATCCTAGACTGACTTCCTCGAAGAGAGATTGGGAGCATTTCAACCTGAGCTCCATTATATCAGAATATCTGGAAAGAACTTTACCGTTTAAGCGAAGACTAGTGCATTGGATCGCCTAGCCTCTGTATATACAAGAAGAATCTAAGCTGATAAAGAGACAGGGAGAACAGATCTCGAAGACAAAGCACAAATGGTATGTTACCATCATCTCCGGACAAGTCTTACTCAATTTATTTCCCAGCCTGATGCATATGAACAGTGCATCCTATATCTTCTTGTTGCATCCCGACACTTTTGTATCACAGGGATAATACTGGGTGTCGACGGCGAAGTTCTTAACTCAGAACCAACTGGCAAGACGATACCTCTACCTCCGGTTAAATAATCGCATACCTTAAAAAGAAGCCCGCTGCAACACTCCACTCTTCATTCACGGGCACAGTTGAGACTATGAAAACTTTCTGTGTCATCTATGGGGCCTGTCTTGGTTGTTATACTCTAGCTTCTCCAGCTAGAAATATCTCGGATTTCGAGTTACATCTTTAAAATTGGCCAAATAATAGCTGGACCAAAGCCATATCGCTTTCACAACCCCTTTCTCAAACTTCAAGCATTTTTCCCATTCCACAGAGCATGTCTATGAGTAACTCAAGGATAATCATGACGAGGGAAATAAATATAGTGTTGTTCTCTCACTGTCAGACTATGCCATTCGAAATCTCATAAGCGAGCCTCATATTCTTGGTGTGTCTTGCCGTTCGAACTTGATGGCAGCACTGGCATTATAAAGGTGATGCTTGATGGTAATCACGAAGGGCTAGAGTCTCTTCTTATTATTCAGATTGACTGGAAATATGCAACGATAAGTATTCCGCCAACTCAGTGCAGATCCCACCTGGGAGAATCCGGGACCAAGTGACCGCAGATTGCATGATGCCACCTTCTCTAATTATAAAAGACAATCCGAGAAGTTGGTAGTAGGCATTAGTTATTATTATTTTAGGCTACCTGTTCTTGCATTGGTTGTTATAGTTTCATGGGGTAGTGAGTTGTCTATTAGTCCTTCCTGCACATGGGTTGTGCGACATAAGTCTACACAGGGTTTATATAAGACCCTTTCGAAGGCGAGGTTGATTTAAATTATGCTGACAGGTTCTATACATATATCTGGATATATAGTTTCAACATGTATTATGAGATTGTGGGTATAACTATCATATTCTGTCAGATTATACGAATGGAGTCCCAAGACCTTATTCTGTTCCCAATCAATTACCAAGCTCCTCATGAATGCATGCCACCGAGCACTCTGCAGGAATGCGCCTTGGTGTTTGAAGGTTACGGGTAAATACTCCGATACCAAGCCACAAACAACCGGTGATGATCTCGTTCCATTTGCACTACGCACCGTGTACAGTCACACCAAACGAAAGAGCGGGAGGCAATCAAGAATCGTAACCTGAGGATTTTTAGTTTCGAATCCAATTCCAAATAGTCAGTAGCGAAGCTGTTGCGGTGGTTAGTCATGCCGACACCTTGGATAACGTGGAGTACGGACTTGGTTGGGATTGTTGGGATTGAGATGGATCACATCACAGAATAAACCCACCGACTGTATTTTATTCTGCGAATAAACATTAGTACAGCCGGCCACACTTCGCGGACTTATCCGGTGAAAATAGTATTGAAACCATGGGCTTCCTTTATTTTCCAATAGATGTCTTTCTATACCGGCGAGGAAAGGCAGCTGGTGTTGACAATCTCGAGAAGTTGCCACGAGTAATACTTCGTAGGACGTTGAGAGTCGGGGTCGCCGATTGCTAAGACATGACTGACAAGCTGAAAGCTTTCGGGACGGGCCATGGCCAACTGAGCCTAAAAATAAAGAGACCTTTGAATGTGCGATTATTGGCGACCAATTCAGACTAGACGTGATCGCGTCCGTGATCCGACCTGGACCCTGGGGCCTGTAGGTTTCATACGGTGGCGGGCGGATACTCCGTCTATGACAGTAGTCTAAATCCACTTGTATGTGGAATAGACGTATCAGTCGCGTGCATGGGATAGCGTCCAGTGACACATGATAATATGTGTGGTGGCGCTGGGGCCGTGATATGTCAGAAAAAAAAATTTCTGTCACTGGACAGCATAGTTTTGGCGAGCGCTTGCGACGGCCAATTCTGTTTGTCGTCAACGTTGGATGCGCAGCGCAGATCTCTATTGGGTCGAAGCTGAGAAGCGATGGCGGATAGTGATCTACGAACTGGCCAAACAGATTAGCAGGGTCGACTAAAGAGATCCAAAGGTCGTTTTAGACAGCTCGATCGACCGCGGAAGCCGGGGCATATTACTCACAAACAGCTCTGGACACGGTCCTCGCCTTTCAATGACAGATCGCGATCAGATACCTCCCCAGTCTGTGCTTTTCGGTATCTCCACCAGTGGAACTGTCATGGAGTACGGAGTACGGAGTAGTCCGTGAGTACTCCGTACATACCGTAGTAGTGTTTGTTCGGGTATGGCGATCATGCCGGCGACCCCATCGCACCCGCAAACATCTTCGACAGAATCTGAGCGAGTCCACTCACGATACATACTAGAATACAATGGTAGGTTAAAGATAGCAAGTCGGAGGCACTCAAGAGACCGAGGCTATACCCTGCAGCTGGAGGTGGGGGATAACTGTATGTCGGTATGGGATGACACCAACCACACTCCACGTTTGCACCTAGCACAAATTATTCGTGAATCACAGCTGTGCTTCTCATTAATACTCCGCTTGGATGCGTTCCCGGGACTGCTCTACCAGGGCTTCATTGTGCTACACCCTGAGAAGATCCGTCAGCTGCAATCAACCATAATTGTAGGCATCATCGAAATCGGCAGTGATACAGGACACGGAGGATTTCTCTAGCCAGGCGGATATATTCGGTTTTTGTTAATATGGAGCCATGTCGCTGAATGAAACATGCAACTTTTGCTCATGGTTTCTTCAGATCAACATTGCATGCATTCTGTGCTACAGTAGCGGCGACATGCGTACAGAGTGCAGCTTGTGAGACAAAAAGAAGAAAATTGGACCCTCGAGCTGAGTATGCGATCGTTATTCTCGAAAGCACTGCCATACGCTAGAAATATATCGGATTGCAAAAGCACAAAAACAGATACGAAGAGGATGTGGAGAAGCTAGTTCTCTTGCAATGTCGGCGAGGCGGTCAATAATTATTGGTGATTTCCAGTTGCTTGCAGCCCTATGTAAAAGATTCCCAAGTTGGTATACATGTGCAAATCCATTGGCAAGCTAAGCACATAGATCGAGTAACTATCGGGTACAACACCGGGCCATCTGCCGGACGCCTATTCCCACATGGCTAAGAAGCGTAAGATTCTTGATAATACTGTCCAATAGTATGCAGCTAATTTTTTTTTTTTTTTTTTTTT